>JAHWFO010031644.1:4191929-4211303 GCA_023313115.1 Rhysida immarginata
AGGGTATAAGAGCTTCTACGTCAAGGGCAAGAAAAACTTGCCCTTGACGTAGAAGCTCTTATACCCTCTTGCTCTATTCGAAACTCCGGTTGTTCAGATGTTTCAAATGCCCGTATAGCTTTTTCTGTTTTGGTTGCAGAGTTTCTCTGACCAATAATCGTTCTTTCTCCTTCCTTTCCAGACACACAAATTTTTGCCAGTCGTCTGGACGTTTGACAGGGAACTCAAGGGAGACACGCGTGATTCCTTTGCCTCATCAATAGACGCTGCGTTATTAATGTTCCGTCACTGCATCATCATTTTATGCTCATTATTAATAATTCTTGGAAACGAACGTTCAATCATCGCATTTATCAGCATCTCAGTTTCCAAAATATACATATTCCCACAGAATATAATCAAAATGTATTTTTATGAAATGTTTGGATCTGCTGTGCTACCAAATAAGCTAGGTGATAACCCCGGCGTGGCTCGGACTTTTTTTTTTTGGATTAAATTTTGCAATATCTTAAAAATAAACACATGAAAACGCTTAGAATTATTACAGTAAAAATTCTTAATGAAAATTCGAAAAAAAATTTCTTAAAGGCTCACAATGAATGGACCTCTCCAAGGATGCCACTGCTAGTCTAAATAATTTCTTACTCACGTAATCTTACTTAGATATACAATTGATGTTGTTGCAATTCCCACTCTTCTCTCGATGTCTTGAAGCAAAACTTGGCCATTCATTACTTTGTGTAGTCTAGCAGTCGCCGATTCTTCTATTTACTTGCTTACCATTTGCTCAATACAGCACGGAGCTAAAGGGGTACTCCCTCTGTCGTCTTTCCACTCTTTCTGAATAGTCTGCTAACTCTCCATTATCTCCAGTTATTGATCATTTTTAAAGATTTTCAAGAAATTATTAAATACTAAGAACTCTCTTTTCTAAGAAAAGCCTGACTAACAGGAATTCTATGCATTGTTACAAATTGAAACTTATCTATATTGCACAAACTTTGCCTTGCATTGTTGGTCATGAGATATTTCTCATTAATATGCCTTGCCATAACCATGAATATCGATTTTTTTTATCAATAATTATTACTTTTTTCTAAATCTGAGGTAGACAGTGACCTTCCTCATGCTTTGAAGGTCAAGTATACAAAATTTCATCAAGATCGGAATAAAACTGTAGATTTGTATTAAATACCCACAAACAAACATCCTTCTTTATATATATAGAAGAAGATTCAATGTGCCTATAAAATATTTGAATATGAACTTTAGCACGGAGTTTTTTTATAATCGATAAATTATTGGAAATAGGTGTTACCTATTTCGGTTCAGAATTTTAGTATCACTCCGTGAGGTTCCCTAGTGAGTAAAGGAGAACCCCTATTTTGGAAGATGTTGCGTTCAGGCATAATTTTATAGTCTCTATTTAATTGTATAAACTAAAATAAATTGGCAATTATAATTTTATTTAGGACAGATGTTTTAGATCTGTCTAGCGAAATTTGAAGGATAATATACGAGGCTATTATTTTTATCATGAAGTTTCATCCTATTACAACAGTCTCTACCTCTGAAATAGTGTGAATTGCGCAAACGAGGAAATAACGGAGGAAATACAATGCTCCGTGCTTCATTTGTATTCTGTTTACTACTTCATAACCATGAAGCAGAAAAGACGTCCTCCTCCAATTTAGTGTTATGGATGGCCTTCAACCTGGCCTCATTTATCATCCAGTTATTCAATTGCTTATGATGTTTCTACAAATCTACATCATCATACAATATCACGAAACATGAGAACTGTGGTCAAATAAAAAATAACATTTTAACTTGTAACAGACCACTTTATAAAGTTGTAAATAATATTGAAAAGTAATAAATTCTTGATTTTGAATTCTTCGTTGCGTAACAAAATAGAAAGTTAATGTAAGTACTGAACTCATATATAGGCAAACTCAGCCTGTGTTGAGTACTACTAACAGTTGTTTTAACACTCATACATTCATCTATCCTCAGTTTTTATTATGTAGTTGTGACTCTTCTGCAATTTATTTTCGACCAAATATTCACATAGAATTACTTCATTTGTTATGTCTGTGGTCTTTCAACACCTTCTACCTCATTCGTATTTTTATTCCTCGGCTGCTTTTCATGAATCTTTTTAAAACGAACCATGTTAATTTACTAGGTTCCCTCCTCTTATGAATTTTACATTTCAGTCGCAACAAGATTCTTACGATGATACGAGAACTTAAAGACAGAAATTTCCTCGTTGAGGCCTCATATAATTAGATTCTCGGTTACACCTTATGTTAATAACAGATATCAAGGTTAAAAAAATCAAAATGAAGTTCTTCTTAGATTCAACATGCATGAATTTAGCAAATAAAGTCCGTGATTTTTTATTGTTGCTTATTAAAACTTTTTGCATAATTTAATTGATGACGGAAAAATAGCAAGAGGCAAAAATGTATGTTTTAAAATCATCATGAGTTAATTAAATTCTCAAAAATAAATCGTTGTATAAATGAAAATTCGAATTCCAATACATTAAAAAAAAAACGAGGGACCTTTTATTAAATTCTAAATTATCCATCGAAAATTTTCATTACCATGTTATTCATTATACAGTATTTGACAAAGCAATATTGATAGAGAGGTATGGATCGATAAACCATCAGCAGGATTTAATTGATTTTTAAAGAGGAATTGAATTCTGAATTCTTATGCCAATATGTGCATCAAGTTCATATTTGGAAACACTTCCAAACATCAAATATAGTTTTTTCCCCCTCTGCTTTAACTAAAGCTTCGAGCGCCGATATTTATTAAAACGAGCCAACGGATAGTAACGATGGAAGGAATTTTCTCATTTGTCAATGAATAATGCATTATGCACAAGTAAGAGTGGAAAGTTAAATATTTTATTACAGAATCATTTGATTCTTGTAATTAAATATTATTTATTTATTCGTTAACGTGCATGAAATCCGATAATGGCTTCATAATGCCATTGGAAATAGAAGCGGGAAAAACCAATAAGGAAAAGCAGGGAATTGGGGGAAACACTGATCAATTCTTCGCTCCAGGAAAAGCAAAACAACGAAAACTGGCCACCTGATTGAGTAATAAAACACTTTTCCTATTCTTTCTATTATAGAAAGGAGAATAGAAAGATGCAGTTTACTATCAATATTCTAACCTCTTTACAGTATATTGTGAAATGATGAGTATCATGACAATATTTATTATGAAATTTTTTGATGTATGTATGCACTATAAATATATGCATATGAAACGAAAATGAAATGAATTGCTATGTGATTTGAATAAGAGGCAATAAATGCTTGACATCAACAAAGCCATTGACTCTTTTTGATGTTTTAATAATAAAACATTTATTAAAATACTTATTCAACCCGTTTAGTTTTTAAATTACTTGTTTATTTGACATTACCGCTAAGTTTATGTATTCAATATTGAGGATATTATAATTCTTGGAAAAATTACAACCCCTTTATTCAATTTAGCAGCCAGGTATTATTTATTTGACATTAACAATACAGTCAATATTGTTTTAAGTATTGTCAACCATTTAAAGTAAATAATTAAGGAAATACTGTTGAACCAAGTATTGAGTCACGTTATTGTTGCCACCAATGACGTATATTAAAGATAGACTCCGAATCCTATTGTTAACAGCGGCAAAATGTGAAGCAAATTGAGCCATGACAGTTCTGGGCAGGAGTGAGCCGTGGAGTAATTAGCTGCCTGGCTGCTTTGTTTTTGAAGATTTTGGGCCCGAGGAATAATTAATTCAAAACCATTCCTCAAAGTTGTTCTGCATACAACTGTACAAACAGACACGAAAAAGGATCAGGAATCATTTTCCACAAGCAGAAATCAAAAATACGTAACTAAAATGAAAATACATAACTGAAAGACGAACGAAACGAAATTGAAATTGAAACCATGATCGAAAATTGTTTATAAAATATAATAAAATACTTCAAATACAAAGTAAACGAAAAGATAAACTTATCACTCCGTGATCAGCGTGTAAAAGAATTATTAATCAGCTACTCTCATGTTTAGCCATGCGTTTTGCATCATCTTCACTCACTTTCGGCCATGACAGTTCTGGGCATGGAGCTTCCCAATTTGCTTCAAGTTACAACAATAGGATTCGGAGTCTATCTTTAATATACGTCATTGGTTGCTACACACAGACAGAGGAAGAGAGCGCTACAATTTTTTTTTTCATAAAAAAACAACTTCATCGCCCTTTAGAAATGATTCATATTGCTTGTTTAAATGATTTACCCACCATTCACCCGCTAAACTGTTAACATTAAAAGAAGTTTGTGTATTCAAATATTGAATATTACATACTAAATTTCTTGGAAAAATTAAGACCCCCTTTAATTTAATTTAGCAAGCAGTATCACTTATATTTTTAAATTTATCAATGCCTTCAATTTTGTTTTTAGTGTTGTCACCACAGTCTATAGATATAAATGTTCATCGAGCTCCATTGTTAAAATGAAGCTAAAGTTTCTAGCTCCCGATAGGGCGAGAACTCTTTTGAATAGTGGCGCTGCATGTACAATCGGACCAACAAGGCCGCTCTAATATTATTATTAGTATTGAGTGGCGCTGCAGTTGTAGTTGGTCCGCAAGTCGCAAGTCGGGAGTTTGAAACTTTACTTTCATTTTCAACACAGCCTACTATGTAGGTAACAGCCTGTTCAATCGACAGTTTCCAAGTTTCACCGCAGTAAAGGAGGAGGGCGCTTTTAAGTAGGGTGAAGAAAGCCTTTTTAGCATTGAAAAAGCCTTACCACTGCTACCATTCTATTGTTTTCTACTGGCTAGCCTACGAACAGGCTGCATATTTACATATATATGTAATCTTATATATATATTTAATCTTGTGATTAAGTTAAGAATAAAATAAAACTCTTTTTCCACAACGAAACAGGAATTGAACAAAAAGAAAAAGACCGAAAATAAAATGAAAAAATACAACCTGAGTCTGTAAGCGCTTTTCGAAAGCTTTGCTTTCATCATTCAGCAGCCAAGGAGCCCCTCGAGAGAACTTGAGAGAACTGACAAATTGAGAGAACTTAAGAGAACTTAATCATCTGCATTATCCACATAAGATTTCTAGACAAATTATATTTAATCTTATTTAATACTTAATCTTATATTTATTCTTATATGATTGTTAAAAAAAAAATTTTTATAACATGTCGCATTTTTTTTTTGAAAAGTAACATTCTTTGGCTTGTTAATGGTGCATATTAATTAATATCTAGGAATATTGTTTCATTCTGACACGTAAAAAGACTTGATCAGCTGTAGCTCTGTGCATAAGTAAACACAGTTGTTACCAAGGGTCTCCCTCACTAAAGGCGTGAGAAGTCGTTGAACTAAGGCGGTCTTAAGATTTCCATGGAAATCGTGTCGATTGAACAGGCTGTTACCTATATAGTAGGCTGTGATTTTCAATTTCACTGTAAGACCTCAAGATCGGCCTTAGTCGTAACCACCGAGAGAGAAGGCGTCTGAGATGAAACGCAATACATTGTTACATCATATTTAGGACATTGTTATTCGTATTTCTACCAATAATAAGCCATAAATTTGCCCTAACCAACACTACAGAGGAATAAGAAACAGAAAAGTTTCCCTTCTGGCTATAGGGAGTTTCCCCTCTGAGATCACATGACGAAAGTCAACCAATGAAATTTTCCTTAGAAACACTCCTGGCTTCGCGGCGCTACTGTCGGTTTCGTCATAATTACTGTTATTCTCCCGGAAATGGATTGTTGGAGAGGCAAGTCATATATGACGTCAGATAAATACATTGTTTAACGTTCTTTTCATCGGAATTATTTTAATAATTTAATTCAAGTTAATTTAAAAATTTGAAAACCGGTTATGATGCATGGTAGACTATAATTGGGATGAAAAGATGAAATTATTATTGCATTACCACGATTTCTTATTGATGGTCTCTGATCAACACGAGCAACGGCGAGCTAATATAAAATCGTGCTTAACATGACTGATCACGTGACAAATCTACAAGACAATTTTTCGTTTATATAAAACATTTTTTTTATTTTTGAATACAAATTTATGTGTTTTAACATTATATAAGAATTAATACATAAGAATTAATACATTATTACTTTATTTATTATTTTTAAAATTGTGTCCTCACTAGCGCCACGAAAGTAGTATTGAAAAATGACGTAGTGAATTCTTAACCGTATTTCCACCAATAATAAGCCTTGAATTTTCGCTACTGAGGTGATGTAACAATGTAATGACGTTTCAGTGCCCAGGCCTTGTCTTTAGGTGGCGTTGCCCTAACCCATAGCCCAAGAGATAAACAGGCCCTGGCCAACACCACCTAGACAGATGGCCTACGCACAGAAATATCATACATTGTTACATCAAAGAATTAAATAAAGAGGAAATGAAAGCGATGACCCGAGGTTAGCTTCCGGAAACGCAATGTTTGCGGACAAACTCGGCAGCCAAACCGTATGTTGTAAGCTGCTGACGGGCTGAAAATTTTTTCAGTCTTCGTTAAGTTGTATTAAATTTAAAATATAATAGAGCTAAACAGTAACAGCCCTAGAATATGAATAATCCATTTTCGTAAAATCGAAACTCAATGTTCCTCTGTATGCCACTAGACAATGGCTTTCACTTCCTCTTGATTTTATTCCTTGGTTACATCATCCAAATTAAGGGCTTGTTATTGGTAGAAATACGATTAACAATAGCCACTTTAGTGTGATGTAACAATGTATGATGTTTCTGTGCGCAGGCCTTCTGTCTAGGTGGTGTTGTCCTGGCCAACGCCTCCTATAAAGAAAGCCTCGGCACTGAAACGTCATACATTGTTACATCATCATAAGTCGACCCGAGGCAACACCACCTCTACTCAAAACCTGAGCGCGAAAATTTCATACATTGTTACATCATCATACGGAGTCATGTTTAATCGTATTTCTACCAATAATAAGCCCTAAATTATGATGATGTAACAATGTATGATATTTTCGCGCTCAGGCTTTGAGTAGAGGTGGTGTTGCCCGAGGCCAACGAGAGACAGGCCAGGGCACTCAAAAGTCACATGATCATCGGGGTCCGGGCAACAATTTCATTTTCTCCATCTTGAATTTTAACAATTCGTATTTTTTCGTTTGTTGGAAACAATGAAGGATGGATTGTTACCCGGACCCCGATGATCATGTGACTTTTGAGTGCCCTGGCCTGTCTCTCGTTGGCCTCGAAGTCGACCAAATCAGGAGTTATTATTAGTAGAAATGCGGTTAACAAAGGACGAAGTATGATGATGTAACACTGTATGACGTTTCAGTGCGGAGGCTTTCTTTATAGGAGGCGTTGCCCTGGCGCGGAAAAGTCACCTGATCATCTTAGTCCGAATAACAATGTAACCTTCATTATTTCCAATAAACGAAAAATTGCTGATTGTTAAAATCCAAGATGGAAACAATGAAGGTTACATTGTTATTCGGACTACGATGATCAAGGTGACTAAGGTGACTTTTCCGCGCCGGGGCCTGTCTATCTCGTGGGCTACGGCCCTAACTATGTATTACTTTTCATCGCAGAGGCCTTCTCTCTCGGTGCTTATGCCCTAGTACGACCTATGCGCCATCTGACGCGATCTATTTTCCTTAGCTTCTCGAAACAATAGAAAATGGCGGAATCTCGATGACCATATACAGTGTCCCAAATTGATGTATACACTCTTTGAAACGTTATAGCTCAGCAACGAAGTGAGATTGAAATGTAAGGTTTGTTGCAGAAACTGGTTTATTGTGTATGATCCAGATGGCGCTGGAAAAGCATAGCAATACGTTCATTGTTGTTCATTTCTTTATAAGCCAAAATGGCGGTGAGACTTTCATTCGATGAACGTTAAGTGGATACTGTACTAAAGTGTTATTGGAAAGTGGAGAATATTATTGAGGTTCAACGACGTTGGAGGGTTGAATTTGGTACACCACCGCCAACAAACCCACAAACACTGACGGAATTAAGAGATCAGATTGAATATTCCATCAATGATATTCCATTAGCTACAATCCAGTCGGTATGTCGCTCTGTTCGACGTCGATGTTGGGAGTGTACTGTGGCAGAAGGTGGACATATTAAACATGTACGGGTTTAAGGAAGTTTAAGGAATAAAATACAACAAACCTTATATTTCTATCTCATTTCGTTGCTGAGTTATAACGTTTCATATCAATTTGGGACACTCTGTATATCTACAGACCGTGGTTGTCACCAATTCAAAGTAAATAATAGGCGAATTATTGTTGAGCTAGATCATTGTTGCCACATACAAAAAGAAAGATAGATAGATAGATAGATAGATAGATAGATAGATAGATAGATAGAGAGAGATACAATTTTATTTTCGATATACACTGCTGCTCAAAATTAATATCTTAAATATTTAGTAAAATATTTATTTATTAAAAAAAGTAAATTTTTTGTATATAGGTCTAATTAGCTGTGCCAATACAAATTATACAAAAAATTTGCATATAAAATTACGTGTTTAATTTGAAAGCCATCCGAACTTATACATGAAACTCTTTATTTGCGCGCAAGCATACCTTGGAAGCGATTGTGTTAGGCGGTAGCGGTAGCGGAAGTGAAAAGCAAAAAAACATGGCGGTAAGGTGGAAGCAAAATCGTTAACGGCGGTTGCTAAAGAATTGCAGTTACAGCAACGTTATTACGTTTACAACTTTAATTTTGCTGTACAATTATTCGTCTCGAAATAATTTATAAGGTGAGCTAAGCATTCATGAATATTTATTTTATTTAAAATTATAAAGCAGCACGATGCATACCCCCTCACCAAGGCATATCCGTATTCTCAGCTGCTCCTTCGTAGGAAGTAGTTCCATTGCTTTCTTGTGAAGTGGATTCGTGCGTATTGTTGAGAGATGGAGGAAAGAAGTTCCGTTAATATATACACCGCTTTAACTATGGCCTAACAATGGAGGCTAAGTGTGCTCAAATTTTTTTCATTTTCGCGATTCATTTTGAAAGAAACAAAATAGTACGATTTCTTAGTTTGCAAGCATCAACCTTTTTGGGGAAGGGGAGATATTCATGTACAAAAGTAGCATTCTGCTGAATTTAACTATTGGCATCTTTCCACCAGACACATACCCCATCAGCAGCCATTTTGTATGAATGTGGCGCTTGCCAATAGCTACATTTTTGACCTAGAAGATACGACTTATATTGTGTTTGTTGTCTAATTTTTGAACGCCGTGTATTTTAAATTTTGTATAGTGAATAACTGATCTGTATAGACATAAAGGTTAGGTAAGTTAGGTTAGGTTATGTTAGGTTAGGTTAAAATTATCGTAAAACTAGATCGCTGAAAAACTTTTAAACCAAAACATAAAATCTAAAACGCTTTATACATTTGAAAAGCTTACATTTGAAATTTAGTGCATTATATTTGTCAATGAATATTAACCAAATTCGCTAACGACATTTTTCTACAGTTGCTTTGGAATAAGAAGAAAATTGCTCCTATTTGCTTATACGCGTGAATTAGCTTTCACTATAGTTATCTAATCTCCCCATTATCAATATAAACGTGTATTTATGAAGCTGCTATTTTGATTCTATCGGTTTTTATTGATTATTAAGCAGAGTTTATTGAATTGTGCTCGTGTTTATCTTACTATGACCTTTTTTAATGTAGCCTATTTCTAAACAGAGAATCTCTTTTATGAATCTATCAAATAACTGATCGCGAAATAATCATCAACGCCAGAAGATGAGGGGAAGAAACGGTGTAAGAATACAAAAAGGAAGTGATGGAGAAGCGAGCGAAAATGAGAGAGGTGGGAGGAAGGGGGAGGGGGAGGAAACCACATCAGCTCCCGGAAGTGACGTAGGAACACCGTCGATGGTGAGGAGGCGAGGCGTCCGTGCAGCCAGATGCGTCTTCTCCGATGCGTTGGTGCCAGTGCCGGTGGTGACTGTCGTCGTTCCCAGCGCAGAAGAGTCGTCGCCGCCTCCGCTCAGCTGAGGATTTTGTTCAGTGACGTGAACAAGTAGGCAAGCATCGCAGTCATTCGTTTGGAGTTCGTTGAGGCGGTTCCAGTATATTTCATAAAAAAGAAAAAAAATAAGAGAGAAAAAAGAAAAACTCAACAAAATTAAATATTTTCGGCGACAGGAGCACGGATGCGTTCGACCATCTGAACTGGCGCCTGGTGCCCGCGGGGGATGCTGATGATACGGGGAGCGATGATGATGATGATGATGATGCCCATAGGATCGGTCTTCCTAACTGTACTAGGTGAGTGCATTTCCCGGACCATATTCTTTTTTTTTTTAAATCGGAGCGGTTTGAAAAGGGGGGGGGGGGGCGCCCGGGAGAGGAAATCGAGCGGGTTTTTTCGATAGAGAGTTGAGTGTATCGGGGAATATGAAAGCAAGCAAACCGAATTTTATTTTGCTTTTAATGAAAAATAAATTTAAAAGGTGAAGACAAACGCTTTTTGAGCAAAATATTTCACATATAAAACAAAAAATGCCACTATATCAGATAAGCTTTGTTTTCAAGAAGTTACTATTCACTTAATAAAATTTGTTGTTTACAATAACCAGTACTTTGATTATAGACAGACTTTTCTGTTTAAATATAACAATGAAAGGAACGAAGAATGCAAATATATTTTACGGA
Organism: Rhysida immarginata; assembly: GCA_023313115.1. Classification (NCBI taxonomy): domain Eukaryota; kingdom Metazoa; phylum Arthropoda; class Chilopoda; order Scolopendromorpha; family Scolopendridae; genus Rhysida; species Rhysida immarginata. The sequence continues at coordinate 4,202,701 of JAHWFO010031644.1, forward strand.
TACATTTGTTTTAGAGTGTTCAATTTATTGAAAAGGATTTTATTTCAATTTAGGGGAAAGAGAATGGATCTCCAAATTGGAGGAAGGTTTTCTTCTGTGTAAAGCATCAATTAAAATATAAATGACAGCGGATCTTAGCCGAAATGTCATTCCTACAGAAACGATCAATGATTTGAAATTGAAATGCCCTTCGAAAAAATTTATACCGTAATAGAAGAAATATTAACATTTTTCATCCCATCTCTCAAAAGAAGCAGCGATCATTTTTCCGGACAATTACGATTGGCAATTTAAAAAAAAAAAAAAATCAGGTCATAGAATCTTCTCTAGCCATCAGGCTTTTAAGTTCCACAATTTCCAAAATCCTATATAAATAATCTTCTCCCCCTGTTTAAGATAGATAGAGCTATCGGAGGCTTAAAACCAAACGCGCCCGAAAAGTTGAACCTGCGATCCATTATGGCTTAACCTTAAAGGTTGCTACCGATTCATTTGGGAATTTCTATTAAAAATCTTAATAAATCGTAAAAAGAAAATTAATTACAGGGTAAGCCAAAGGTGTAGGTCACAGGAGAGTTCATTTAGGGTTGGGTTAGCCAATAGAAATTACGGTTCTTAAAGATACAGCTCAATACAACATCTCTCCTATATAACGGCGTACGCTCATTGTAATCTTAATTCGGTATCAAGTACAGTGAATGACTGATGGCGATATGAACCAATTTACAAGGTCAAAGAGTGGGCGATTATACAATTGAAAACTAGTTTGCCAATTCTATTCCACTCCTCCATTCTCCAAGGATATTATTGAAAGTAATGTAATACCCCGTTAAATTAAAAAAAAAATAATAATAACAATGACTGGGTAAAGTGAGGGGCTTATGTTCTAGACATCATCTTCTTTCCATGTACGATAGTCAAATGTTTAATTCAATTTAATTGAAAAATAAAATTGATTTCCAAATTAAACTCTTAATAAATAAGTCTATATCATGTTAATCAAATAGAATTTTACACAGTTTTTTTTTTTATAAATTTGCAAGCATTAACTTGGAAAAAAATAATGTTTAGAAAAGTGGTTTAATTTATAATTTAATGTCTGAACTGATGTTAATAAAATATGATAAAAAAATCTAAGCATTTTAGATTAATTAAGAAAATACTATTTAAAACGAATTATTTTGTAATTGATACGTAAACAATGTTTAATGCGAATTTTATAAAATAATTTAAAATTAATATTATTACTGCCTTTGTATTTAGTCTAATTGGGTTTTAAATTTTCCTCATGGAAGTGTTAAATTTTATGACTATATAAATAACGAAAATTTTCCCTTGATATTTATTCTCTTAAATTAGCGAAATGCTCATTTGCTCATAAGCTTTAGTTTTTATACGCAGGACGACAAAAGTAGGGAATGTTCTAAGGTTATTGATTACCGATATCCAGATTATCGTATTATCATTTGTGAACAAGAAAAGGTTGGACAGATAGGAGGAGGGAAAAGAGATCATGAATAGATAGATAGATCATTCTTAGATATCAATAGATTACAAGTCCCTTGAAGTACATGAAATGTTAAAAACCCCTTCTGGCGAATCAAATGCGCGTTTTATAACAATAAAGCTGAATAATTAACTGCGTTTCTTCAATATTTCACATCTCAGTGCTTGCAATCTCAATTTCCCCAATGCTGTATCAGGTTCACTCTTTCGATATCGAAAGAGATTTTAAAAAAGAGCGTGGCATGATAGCGTCGCTTAGAAGAAATCCTAAAACTTATTCTCTTCATAATAAAATGTGTCATGGATGGGAATAAATAAATAAATAAACAAAAAAATGGCATTCAAATGAATCGTAAAAGATATATCACGAAATCACGTGACAGTAATCGCGCCGCTTGTTACAAGTGAGTGACATTCGCTTCGCAACATTGAATACCACTGAAATTGATAACATAAAATATTCGCAACGCGTCCTGACCATTAAAGGAGACCCAGCAAGATCGACAAGGGACGTCTTTCTAGGATGGTTCTATCGCGCAAAGAAAGGAAAGAATAGTTCATCTCTAGATATAAAATTCTACTTTAAGCTTAACTGAGCATTTATTTATTAACCGTTACACTTATACGTAGAGAAATGCACTGTCAATATAAAATGCAGTCTCCTACTTTAGAACGATAATCCTGATTGTTGCGTTCCCGATATTTGCAACTTCGCTGGACTTTGAAAAGGAAATGGCATTAATAAATTATTGCTTTCTCAACCATGCTTTCATACATTTTAAATATTTCATGCAATGCAGTTTTCCCTTGGCTACTTCAAAATTTCCATATATTTAAGGTGCGGACTGGATACTTTGCCAGCAGTTTAAATTACAAAGAAACTTTGTGGCCAATATTTTTTGGCAAATGTGTCTTGAAATAAAACTATCCAAGGTATTGACATTGTAAAAAATAGAGAAAAATCAAGAAAAATAAATTTAAAGCTACGTAACTTGTTTTTAAAATTTACTTTATTTGCCATTAAGAAAATAAAGTTGCCATGTAGTTTTTAGACGTCCAGGAAGGAGATCGTCAACGCCATTAATGGATTTTTTTTTACTCAGACAGTTAAATTAAATAATTTTCTCAAGAAAGCACTTCAGGTTAAAAGAATCATGTTAAAATTGTTGTTTTTATGATAAAATAAAGAATGCTAAAATATCTTAGGTTTAAGTTGATCATTATTGAATCGTTATTTTGGATGTGCTTGCATTAACTTTTATTAGGCATTTTGTATATTAAAATATTTATTTATGAATTTGGTTTTAAAATAGAGAAGAGAAAGGCTGCTTTAAGTAATAGGCTCATTAGTATTTGAGAATGAAAATTAGGAGAGCTGATAAATTATAAAAATGTTGAATCAGGCTTTCTTTTTATCAAAATGTTTGATATTAATGTTTTTCTGGAAAATGTAATTTGAAGATATCACAGATTCATCAGACAGACCCAGAATGACTGCATTTTGAAAATATTAGAAACTCTGTCAAAACAGTTACCATTCGTTATTACAAAAGTTCCTAATTCTGTTTATCTGTCTTTTTATCTGTCACCCTTTCTATAGACTCAGCCTCTGTATGTGGTACCCCAACACCATCAATTTATTTCGGTCTCAGCTGCGTCTATAGAAGGGTGTTTGTGAGTTATTTTCATGGTCAATTTCCATAGAAATTTCCTCGTTAAAATTCAATTTAACCTGTATTTGTTTGCGTGGAGCGTCTTTTTTTTGTGATTGAGTCGTGAAGAAACAGTAACAAAACTGCAAACAAACGGCCGCCTTAAATTTAAGTGTTTACTGAGCGTAGACACAAGAGCTTTCGTCAATATTGTGATATTTACGAAGGCTCAAGTCCGGGGGGGGGGGGCCCACCAAAGAAAATAAAATAAGTGTCTGGTAACCCTTCAAAGAAGCGCTTCAAAATAGAAGGATTTTTGTTTTGTTTTGTGAAGGATTGAAATTTTAGATGATTATGTTATATATGGATTATGAATAAATAATAAATAACAAAGAGTTGATTCCTGTTTTAAGATTATTGAATTAAGTGAAGAATGTAGGGTATTCGCACTATGATAATAATATAACTGGTTGTAGCCAAGGAGAAAACTTCCGAAAAACAGTAGAAGTGCTTCAATTCAATAGAAGCAGTTTTAATAGAATTTCAATTCTTCTTTCGTTTTGCGATACTAAATTTCTAATTCTTATTTTTCGTTTATAAATAAATTAGAATGATACAAATTAGTATTTTTTGGATTTTAGATATAAAAATTTCTGTTTCGTTGGTTAGAATCATATCTTTCTTAAAAAGATGGGTTAAATAAGATTTTTTGGTTGGACACTATTATATGTCTTAATTGTAGATTCGTGCGAATTTTATTACATTTTTTATATTTAAATTTTTTTTCTTCTGTTTCCTTTATGTCTCGGTCTTTTGTTATAGATTAATAATTTATCTTGAAGGGTTTTGGGATAAGGCCGGAGATTAATTTCAGGGTTTGAGGCCAATTCAATGTTAAGTTTCCCTAGGGCTATTCGCGACTGCAAAAGCCTGGCCTCGGATAGTCGCGTTCTCTCCAGCGGCCTGGAGCATCTTCCCGTCGGCGAAATTTCGAACCCTGAGCTATCCTTCTTCGGCTCAAAACTTCATTTCTAATTCTGCCGTCGGCTATAATTTTAGGCGAAATGTTATATTCTAAATAAATCGTTTATCATAAATTCTTAATCATTTTACTCGCTTTTATTTAGAGCAATTTGTGCTGACATTCAATCTTTGCTCATCTGAAGGTTAAGGCTGAAAATGATCTCTTTTTTTGCGACTAAGTAGTGAAAGAGTATCAACACCAAATTGACTGAGAGATAATCGATGGTATCCAAGCAAAGCAAAACTTCGAAAAAAATAAGCGCTTCAATTGAAGTGTTTCAATGAAAGCAGATCCAACACAGAGTTGTTTTCTTTTTTTGCTTTTCCTGTTAAGTGGTGTCTGCACATTTGGCTAAATTTTTATTTTTTTTTTGAATATATAATTAATCACAAAAATCTTTTTATCTCCGTTTTTAAAACGGGCATAATTTCTCGTGTTATCTACAATTTACCAATTCTACAAAATACCATTTCGCAGAAGTTTCAGATGAATTCATTAATTTTAATTAATTATAGGTTGAAGCCCTGGGAAATCTCTCAAGCTTGGATTTTTTATTACTTGTGCTTTAGAGGCAAAACCACCCATGCATGTGATCTTTAAATACGTGAACAAAGTATCTAGATCTAATGAAAATATAAATAGGACAACCCCCGATAAAATTGCCCATTATATGGAAATTCATAGTTAGACAATTTGAATAGAAATTGTGTTCATTTGGAATTCAAATTTATAAAAAAGAAATAGAAATCAGGGGTTGGGAAATCATGTTTTATAAGGTGCGTCCAAAAAATATAAAACCACTACTCATACATAATTGTAAATAATTTTTATAAATTTCAACAAGAATAAGTAACAATTTTTTATTGTAATTTATTTTTATTGAAATATACAGAGGGTTTACAAACTCTGAAATAAACTTTTAGGGGTGGTAGAGGACCTTATTTTGGATATATTTTGCCAGTAAACAGGGGGTCGCAAATGAATCCTTGATGCATAAAAAACTGTCAAACATCATGCATACAACGACTGTCTGAGACTTCCTCATAAAACCGTCTCTCTCGTTAATGTATTTCCAGGAAACGGAGAAATTAGAAAACTTGATACTGATGGTCATGACATTTTTAAAAACCAAATACTACAAATTTGTAAAATTACAAAAGGTGTTCAAACTTTTGAAGAGCAATGCATGCCTCACAGCGTCTTATTATTAAATTTTTGACAGGGCCAAAAATCCTTGCAGTGTCTTTTATATGGTCACTTGCAGCCACGATTCCCGCTACCTGGTCCTCTTCCGAATCCACAGGAGAAATCTTCAGATGTCCCCAGAACAAGAAATCTAAAGGGTTTGGGTCTGGCGATCGAGGTGGCCAAGCAACTGGCCCGACCAATCTATCGATCATAGAATTTATGGTCTAAGTGATGTCGTAAAGATTTACTGAAATGTTGGAACCACATGATTCTTCGGACAGACAAAGGAACCTCCTCAAGCAACTCTGTTGTATGCATGATGTTTGACAATTTTTTTATGTATCAAGGATTCATTTGCGACCCCCAGTTTATTGGCAAAATATATTCAAAATAAGGTCCTCTACTGCCTCTTAAAGTTTGTACACAGAGTCGGTAAACATCCTGTATACGAGTTAGTTACAATTGTATGGGTAGTTTTGTATTCTTTGGATTTTTACAGCAATGGAAGTAGTGTCTGCTGTAAAGTTTCATTGCTGTAATATTTATAATAAGCTTAATACCCACAAAAGAGTTTTTATCTTTAAAGTCGTCACAATTCTAAAACGGAATACACGAAGAGGCGCGATCTGAGGCACGTAAAATATACGAGGAGCAGTCAAAGTTCCCGGAATGAGGATATAGCACTCTAATGGTAGGACATACGGCAACGCTTACCTAATCTTCTTCAAAGTAGCACCTTTGCGAGCACATACTCACACATGCTCCTTAGAATCTGCCATTCTTGGAAACATTGGTGGAAGGCTTCTTATGGAATCTTCCGGAGCTCGGCCGTCACATTCGACCTCATGTCCTCCATAGTTCCGAAACATACCCCCTTAAGGGTCATTTTCACAATCGGGAACAGCCAAAAGTCACTAGGAGCGAGATCTGGGGAATACGGTGGCTGAGGAATGTTTTTGTTAGTGAGGAATTGCTGCATAACAAGCGATATGTGGCTCGGTGCATTATCGTGATGCAGAAACCACTGTTCCTGCCACTTGTCGCGCCGCTTCCTCCGAACTGCCGACAGCGTCTCTGAAGGAGATTTTCTCAATTTGCACATGAACTTCAAGTTCCCACGCTGTTGGAATTGCGACGAACGACCAACACTAACGTCTACTTCAAACCGAACAGTAACGAAACGTCACACTGAGGGGAGATGCTGTTCTCCCTTCCACAAAAGTAGGAACGCTATCTTATTGCTCGTTCAGTTCTGATTTCATTAATTACAAAGATTTGTCTACAGTTAGTAACGAATATCTTCAGGTGTTCTGGACTTTATTTATTGAACTGCATTAAATATTAAAATAAATTTTAAATACTTAATGGAATTCCCTAACCTTATTAAGTTAGTACGTTCATGTTAATACTAATTTTTGAGGTTGAATTTTTCAAACTCTGTACAGTAACAAGAGCTATTTCTTATAAAGTCAAAGTAACATTAATTTGTAATTAAATGGGCACCAACAACGGCTTCACTATTCCTAAATTAATCGTCTTAAGTGGGATTCTTATTAAATGGCTGCCCGTTTATTTTATCTTTCTAAAAAAAGAACTACCGCAATAAAAAAAAAATTATCGATTGAATCTCCTATATAAAAAATAAGAGTACCAATTCGACCTCATATAAAAGGGGCTAACGTAATAAATCGACTGCTTAACTTGAATGATTACTCTTAATTTACAGCGACGTAAACTTTTAAGGAGGTTCTTAAAAGGAGATAAAATAAAAAAAAGAAATCCAGGAGAAGCGAAAGAAATTGAAATCGAAATTATAAAAAAAAATGGGATCAAGAAAAATAGGAAGTTAGAACCATTGTAGCTGATTACATTAAGATTACTAGAGAGAAGAAGGCGAGAGAGAAAAAAAAATCTTTTTTTAGTTGATCAAAAGAGTTGTGAAAATGAGAAAAGTTTAAAGGAGGGAGAAACCGTGACGAAAGCAAAGAATGTATAAGAGTCCAAAAAAGCTTTAGGATGAAAGTTGAATTTAAAAGAAAAGCAAAAGAATGAGAAAATGGAAAAAGAAAAAAGAAGAATAATCTAGAGGGTCGAGTAGTCGTTGGTGAAAAGAAAGACTGTAAACTCCTATTGAAGAACGAATCCAATTCTTTCTTCTGCACTCTTTTCACACTCATAAAATAAATTCTGTAATCTTTAAATAAAAAAAATAAAGAAGCAACCTGAGTTTATAAAGTGAGGAGGGGAGAAAAAATAGCTTCCTTTCTTAGAAGAATTTCAATCTCCTTCCCATTTGAATTTCAAACGTTTGAAGGTGAACGAACATATCTGCAACGCAAACTTAAAAACCAAACAGGGCTACTTCCTTTTCATCAAATTAATAAAAAAAAAAAAAAGAAAATTCTATTTTCATCCAAGAATTCACTTTCCAGTGTTATATTATAAGTCGTCCTCTTACGTTCGGAAGAATTGCTTCAATTTGCTTCCAATTTATATAATCACTCTTTTCTATCACTGCTATTAAATTTAAATTCACTTCTCTTTTTTTGCGCATAATAATGCGAACTTCGCCTTTTTATTCTATTTATTAGAACATGATTTAGTATCAATTTCCTCTGGCAATTATTCCTCATCCGGAAATGAATAATAATGAATAATTTTTGAATAATCTGGAGCATCTTTGAGCCACTCGGTATCGTTCGCAGTAATTGTTCTGCTTCAAGGGAGAAGGTTGTTCCTCAAAAATTATTTCATATTCGAATACATTCGAATCTCGACGACTGATTCTTTATTCTAATGTCTTTAAAATTTAATTATAAATAAATAGCTACTTACAATTGTTCAAATAGTAAAATTGCAGTAAATCACGCGTCTCATTAAATGTGAAGTTGTACTTAACTTCCACTTAGATGGATTACACGAGAGAAATGATAAGGCCAATTTTATGAGAAGTTTTAATATTACGGAGATAATAATCTTCAGTTCATAACAGAGATCGATGAAGCAGAACAGAATAATCAAACATTCCATCTAATACATTCCTTTGGGAAATTTAGGTATTCCTATGGGAAGGTACTTACCTTTATTTTAAATAAAAAAAAAATATTCACATCTTTTCACGTGAATTTATTTTTGAAATCATAAAAAGAAATGTTTAACTCAGCGAAAAAGCAGTTACTTAATGAATCCATTTTTGAATAGTTATCTTGAAATATGATTTTTTGAATTACAGC
>JAHWFO010031644.1:4211703-4236873 GCA_023313115.1 Rhysida immarginata
TAAAATTATAATTCTATTATCAGTATTTTGTATGTCTGAAACCATTAGATCATATTTATAAATAGCGACTCTGTAGCATAACATTAAAGTTAAACATTTCGTGTGTTATTTATATATATATAATGACGACTTCATAATACATTGTAAACACTTTAATAAACTAATTGCGGGATAATAACCAGCAAAGATTCTCCAAAAAATAAGGTTCTTTTAAAAACCTCATTTTGAAATTTGCATTCTTAATTATTCCGACGCCGAAAGAAAAAAACCCAACCCAAAACAGATTACAATCTCCCGTAGTGCTCCCAAGCAACGAATTTTTAGAGTTTTATGATGTCGTTCGGTTAAAAAATTCTTCTCGATAAGGAAGGGGAAAAAAAAAACAATTTGCATAACAAGGAATCTAAAGAAACAACCATAGTATTAAAAAAAAGAGACCTAAACCCTTTTTTTTTTTTTTTTTTTTTTTTTACTTTTGGTGATAAAAACTTCAAAGCTCAACGCGAGTAAGAGATTGTGAATCCAAAACTGTTCTTACGGAAAGTTTCTTAAGACTTTTTAAGTCTCGCATCGGTTAGAAAAAAATTACGCAAAAAAAAGAATACAAAGTTAGAGATGAAATTTTTACACATTTCAAAGAAAAGAATTGCATTAATTATTTCTTAGGTTTTTCTGGAATATAAGTAAATCATTTTGTAATTTTAAAAAAAAAACATGAAAATTATTGAGTGAAGAGAGGCCTGTTATCGAACTAAACTGGGCTTCACGAATCGAATTAAATTTGAAAATTTATTTATCATAATATTTGTTTCATCTAATTACAAACCAATCTGTCTTTCACGATAATCTTATCCGTTTATCAATGCCAAGCTCATTTCAAAATCGACAACAGTTCTATTAAACAGGTTAACAAACCAAATTTCCGGCACTCTTAGTTCCTGAACTTTTCCGGATTGACCAATGACCACGTATGAATTAACAACCTTCAAGTTTTCGTAATCTAATTAGATTACTTGTCAAAGCAATTAATCAATCAATTTAAAGTTCCGCGTAATTTATCTTACTCAACACTTTTATTGTCTTTATCATTTTGGTTTAATCAGTGAAATGTAATTGCAACTCGTATCATCTCAAAATTTTAGTTTTCTTCAAAAGAACTCTAAAAACCGCAGCAATTTGGAATGAACTTTGCGTAATTCAACGTAATTTCGAAGGATTAAAAAGGGTGCAAGTCTTACCTTTGCTGAAATTCGGTGCAGTAATCTGCAACCTAATTTTCACCTTTATGAATTTAAGTAATTTTAATTTTAGATTACTCCTTTATTTTGTTGTCTATTTAACCAGTAGAAAACTTATTAAATTAAAATTAAGTATTTATTTTTCATATACAAAATAGTTTATTTTTTCAAAATATAATACGAATACAGACCTTTTATAATCTGGTCTAACTACTGAAACCATTACTTCTTCATTCATAATCTCTTCCAAATGATTTTCAAAGTGTATAATAATAAATTAAATGACGTCATAGCCAGTGATTCGGAAGTTCTAAAAGCTTTTTTTATTGTCCTTAAATGCCATTTGACCTCAAATGAGACAATAAATTAATTAAAAATTTAGACCGAAAATAAATTAGAGAAGAAAGTGAATTAGAATAATATTTTCCATCCTGTATTCAAATATAAAGTCTGAAACCTAATTTAAAATCAAATCCTCCGACATAAAACAGCATTCATTAACTCAACTGAGAAAAATTTCCTACTGACACTAAGGAACGAGCCAATGTTTCATTCATTATCTAACTCCATTTTCATTAATTATACATCTTCAGGAAGAGATGACGTGGAAGTGCTACAGTCGTCGACTTAATACGTTTTTTGAAACTTCTCACTCCTTGGTATCAATTATTTAATATTTAAAAAAACGTTCATCTTTAAAAAGAAGAAACTTGGCATAAAGTCAAAAATTCTGCTTGGCAAAGAAGTCGCAGGAAAAAGGGGGCTTAGATAATAAGGTTGGGCGCAAAATTATTTCTGTTCTAACTTGTTGATTATAAACATATGTTGATATTGCGTTTACATTATTTGTCTATTTTTAGTTTTTCAAACAGATTTTGTTGCGAGTCCTTAACAACAACTGCTTTCAATACCTACAACAGAGAAATACTGTTCAGAGTCTTTTACTGTTGCCGTCTTTCAGAGATTGCTGATTATGTTATTTATAAGATGAATAACCAGAGCATGAATCACATGAGATTACATGTTTATTTATATTAAATTTCATTTTTACGGTATATGCTATGTCACAGAAGTTATTTTTTTTTATAGGTGCTTGATGGTTTGTATGGTCGTATGATTGCAAAACACAAATTAAATGATAAGAAGAAAAACAGATTAAATAAAGAAATCATTCTATTCCCTACTACCAGACCAAAATGAGAATTATTGATCAAAATTTCTTCATTAGCACAAATGAACCTGTCAAGAACAACGGTCTCTTTAAAGTTGGAGGACTTTGAAAGAAGTGCACAATCGTGAAAATCAGAGCCAAGTTTTCTTTTATGATGCTATTTACAGGGTGTCTCACCTAGGGGTTTCCATTGCACATTTCAAAGTTGACATCCAAATTCGAAAATGACATCGGTTTTTTGGAAATGGAATAGACATAAAAACCCCTCGCATAAAAGTACGATAATTCTTCCATTGCAAGTACTCTGTCAGATTTGTATTTTAAAAGTTGGTTCGCTTTAGGTGAGACACCCTGTATATGACAGAAATTAAACGCTTATCAAGAAGCGTAATTTGAGTCTACGTACAAACAAAGGATTTCACTTACGGTTCTTTTCGTTTCTGTTTACGTTTTTCTATTCATTTCTATAAACCTTATTTGAAATTTGTTTACTCTTCTTTAAATTCCTTTTTCTTAAAAAATGTAACCAATCGAAACGGGGGCAGGAGGGGAATTTTTTTCATTCGATTTGTTGAAGGGAATAAAGTCGAAAATATTATTCAAAACAATTTTTAAAAAATTAGGAACTTCTTTGCGAATATTTCCTGGCACAGGTGCTTTGAATCTCCGACAACAATATTCGTTCTCTGTCCTGTTTCTACCCCGTGACCCATCACCATGCCAACGGAGATGAAGTGAAAGAGCGCTCTTCGAGGAACCCTACGTTCATCGTATCAGCACATCGACCGGCGCACTAGCCGTAAATCAACATTTCTGTGTGTTCGTGTTCATATTACGTGTCGCTAGGAAGGGAAGGTTTGCTCGCAAATTTAAAGAAAAAAAAAATAAAACGGGAGGAAGGAAACATTAAAGCGTTATTAATATCTGCCTAGGGTTAAATATTTGCGTTAAAATTATCGGTTATTTATTCTTTTTAATCTCAAACAGTTGGTACATGTTGAAAGAAGATTCGTAAGTTTACTTGAGATTAAGTTTAATTTGTATTTTAAGGTGCGTTGCAAAAGTTTATAGAATAAGAATATAGGATTCTAAGCTATACTTATAAACAGATGTGTTTATTTAAACACACAAAAAATGTAAACAAATTTTTAAACAAACTTGACTGTTGTTGCAAAAACGTGTAGAATGTGTTTACGATCTTAATGAGAAATAACCTAACGTTGAATCACCGATTTATAACTTCAAAAACTCGTTGGTCCATTGAAGTAATCAAGTTCTGCATCAACCCAGGTTAAAAATTATACCAATGCTGCTCAATTTGGGACTGCAGCTCACTGACCGTCGAAATTGCCTTGAACCAGCCTAAACTTGCCTTGATAAAACCCTGGCCACTTCATAACTTTTATGGTATGTTGTTGGAGACAAGCTTTTCTTGACCTGGAAGAGTGGATTGTTGCATTATCATGCTGAAATATCCACTCAAGTCCAGCTAGGATCTCTGCAAATTGAAGAAGATGAGCTTCTAAAGTTCTCTGGTAGTCTTCGGAAGTTTGTCGTTTAGAAATAAATGCCAAACTTGTCGCGCCATTGTATGACGGAACCACCATCTTGTTGTCTGCCCTTTCTTCTTTGCGCAGATCGTGCCAATAATAAGCATTGCTGTTTGGTCCGTCGAGGTTCCACTTTTTTCGTCAGAAAACAACGCTGAAAGCACTCATCTTTCTTGGACATGTGTTCTCGAGCTTACTGCAATCGATCTTCAATGTGGAACTCCGTCTTTCTTGAGAAATGGAGGTTGGAGCATGACTTCAGACGGCTGTACACGGTATGTCGTGATACGCTGAGTCCAGATTGCGGAACAATATTCTGCGCAGACACACATTGATTGGATGCCAATCGGAGAATTTGTCTATCGTCTCGACTTGTCACCTTCGGCCTTCCAGATCTTGATTTTGCATGAAAATCGACTTTCTTGGCTAGAATTTTGTAAATTCGTGAACAGAACGATTTGTTTGCTTTGCAATGTCATGCATATCTCTTCCTTCTGCTTTCAGCATCCAAATCTTAGTGAAATCATCTAGTAAAAACTGCTTATTCGATGGCATGGTGGCAAAATATCAAAAGACAAATAAAAAGTCGGTGATTTAAATGATGAAACACTGTCATTTCAAACGGTGAGAGGTTACATTCAGAGAAGTTTTCTAAGTTAGGATATAACGAAAATTGCAATGAATTTTTAGAAATCTAATTGTTTCAGATGCAGACCCACTGTTTTCCAGACAAAGGTAAACATTTATGCGAAAGTTTAGGCTTTTAAGTACGAGGATTGTTCAATAGAGCCTGGGAAGCAATTTTACTTAAAAATTTGAACATTAAAGTATGAGTCCCATCGGTGCACTAATTTTTAGATTCCCATCTGGTAAAATTCCTGCGGTCGTTGGCTGAAGTAAACAGCAAACCCTACGTCAACATTAGAATTGAACCGCCATCCTTTTAGTGATTGTTTTAGAGGGCCAATAGACATGGAAATCACAGGGGGACAAATCGGGACTATAAGGTGGATGTTCTAAGGCTTCCCAATGTGTTGAGGTGAAGATTCTAAGACTTGAATCATTCGGGTTACATGAGGGCGGGCATTATCATACAGAAGGATGAGTTTTTCGGGACGTTTATTCTTGACGTTGGCACGTAAACATTAAATGATCGCCCTATAGAGCTTTCATTCTCGTAAAATTTTTTATTGGCTGACGTCCTTCAACGGTCAAAAATTAAATAACAGCAGTAGATTAATTTTGGACGGATTGTCTATCATGAACGCCATCTTCCAACTTAATCACAACCCTTTCCGTATTGATCCCTACGCAGTTCAAACGTGTTTCTATATATGCAAATCTTTAACACGTTAATGAAGTATTGGCAACAAGAACTTTATCGAAAAACAACTAATAAATTGGGTATAATGCATTAGTTGTTGTTATCTACTTATTTATTGTGTTCAACTTACGTATTTAGTTCTTTCCTTACCATCATTGTACAGTATCTCATTGTACAGCACATTATTGTAACCTTATTGTACAGTGTTGATATTACATTAGCATTAATGAATAAAGCTTTAGCGCGAACCAAAAATTTTAAGAATTTCATGTTTGTTTTCATCCACATTGATAATCGGGATTGCTATGTTGTCAGCAAGATTTGAATTCAGAGATCCTGATTTGATTTAGCAGAAAGCAGGCTTCGATAGAAATTCTCTACCATCATAGTAAAACAGTTTACAAAATTTTTCGAACAAACTAACAAATCCTGTCCAGATTATCCTATTAGAGTAATAGGTTGTTGGCGTCGCCTACTATAGTTTATTTATTTGAATTTTTTTTTATAGGCACACGATTATTTGCATGAATGTTATCGACAGTTTGTTTGGTGAATATTCTCATGCATATGGTCCCCAAGAGCCCTCTTCCAGATAATAAAAGGCAGCGACCATATTCCGAAGGCTATTCGAACTGAAGGGGGAGGATAGCGTACATATTTCCCCGAAGAAGATAACTTGATAGACATGTAGGGAAAGCGATAAGGAACGGATGGAAGGGGCGGTGTAAAGGCCTATGAATGTGAAATTTTCGCCACTCGCCTGCGTTAAACAATGCGTCTCAGTGTGCTCTTTCTTTCGCCAACACCTAAAAATCGGCCATTACTTAAACGATAACGACGTGTTTAGGGCCGAGAGAGAAGGAATCTCGTCTTTCGCCGGAGTATCTCGGTTCTTATTAGGGGCCTCGGTTGTCATGGCAACCAAAGCTCATCAAGGGGGGATAATCTAATTTGTAGAGCGTCTCCGAGGAATTCAGCTCGCCCACAATTATTGCATTTTGGAAGAAGAGCAGCTCTGAGTCTTCTTCTACGGTAGAGGAAGTTGTCATGTCAGGGAGTAAAAGGTAGTCACAGAGAGAGGCAGAGAGAGAATTTCGAAATGAAAAAAAATAAATTTTTGTTTGCAAATTGGATTTTGTGAAATGATTACAAACTCGAGCGAGTCTACTATTGGATCTCTCTCTCTCTCTCTCTCTCTCTCTTTCTCTCCCGTTATTTCTTCGAAAGTTCCCACAGCTCCGTTTGCCCAGTTTTTAAGAGGAGGAAGCGCCAAACGAAGCATGCAAAGTAAATATTTGTCTAAAAGATTATTTTTATTCTCATTTCAACGGCTCTGCATCATCAAAATGAACAACGCTAATTAAAGATTAAAACTAGCCAACATAGACTTTGACTTTCAGGACAGAATTTAAATGCAATTAAATTTCATATTGACTCTTTCTTGCATTAAGATTTTCATAATTAAACTTCGTTTTTAGTTTATACGATTGCCTTTTATTGCAGCTAAATGTTTAATAATCCAAAAAACATAATAAAATGGAGTTCTTATAAAAGTTATAATGTTCCAGTTTAATAATGAACAATAAAATTAGAAAAAAATAACTTAACTATTACAATTCAATTTTCTTGTGGATACTTAGAAAAAGTTTAGCTTAATCAGGTTTACTTTAAGCGCAAAAGTTTTGAGAGACGATTACAAGCTAATGGAAACAAGCCACATGCTCTTCGACTAATAACATGTGCTCTGGAATTTTTAACAACATTTAAACGTGTTTAGTAAAGATGTTCTTCAAATGAAAAATACACCGAATCCAAATCAGAATAGTTGGGGGCATTGCTATAGAACACCCACAATAGTTTAGGGTTATGTTACTGAGCAAATCCCTAATAGCCACTATAACGGTTATGAAACTTTCCAACGGAATACCTAAAACGTCCTTGAGATATTCAGGATGTCAAAAGTCTGGATCCATAGGCAAAAGTATTTATGCTCAATTTTTATGGTACGTTTCGCAACACTATGCATACTATACATTGAACACAAGAATGATGAATGTTTCTTAAAGTAGCAAAATTGATGTTACATGCAGAAATGAAGCAATCCTTCAATGCTACCAATATTTTGGGCCGATTCCGATAGACTACCGACTTCAGATGACCACAGAGAAAAAAGTCTGTGGTGAAGACCTAGGAGGCCGCTCGATTGGACCTCTCTTTTCACATCACTGAACGTTTCCCGCTACGTTCTGCTGCTTGGTGATCATTTTCATGGACTTTGTGTACTCCCTTACTCCCATGGCGGTACAGTTTCTCACCATTCTAAAAGGTAAATTACTAGGTAAAAAGCATTCTATTCGCTATTGTACTATCTTTATCCTAGAATTGATCATTCTTGAGATTTTATACAAGACTGTTGCTTCGTCGTCCAATATACCTGTTTGTAAAATCTTGATTTAAAAATTTCTTTCAAGTGTGGTAATAGAGCAGCATTTTTCATTGAATTCGACGCAATTCCTCTATTCCAAGCAATTGCATTGTTACATATGAACGACTTTAATACGATCTTCCTATAGTAGCTTCGAAGCCATATCTGATATTGAAATTTTCAATTTTATACACTGAATGGTTTGTACTAACTTTCAGGTTGTGTTGGAGGGACCAAAACAAATAGAAAATATCATAGGGGAAACTAGCCCAAAATGACATATTCGGGCAAAATGACATATTATGTATTTCTTTATTTCATCGTTAGGTAGGACCGAAGTTTAACATTTTATCTTTTAACTTTCGGTTTCGTATGTTTTTCATTTAAAAAGGAAGGAGATCGACCTCGTGGTTCAGTCGTTATAGCCAAACTGGCCATTACGTTGGTAAGTATACTTTCAGTCTCGTGCAGCTTGGTTATAGAATCTGCTTAATGTCAAAGATGATATATGAAATATGTATATCAGACTATTTAGTGATAAATGGGTAGTGCAATGACTACACACTTTCTCCTATATATTTACGGGTGTAGCCGCAAATGACGAAAGAAAAGTTTAAGGTGCCGTGGGCAAAACGACACACTTGCTGATGCAAAACAAAATCAAAGCAACATTGGACAAAACACAACCACCAGGCCGAAAAAACGGGGTGTACAAAAGGAACGGAACAGGCTCAAAAAGAAAAACTCTGTGAAGTGCCTTGCATCTACTGTAATGAACTTTACTCATGTTCGCGATCACAGGAATGCTGGAATCAATGTCAGAAATGTAAAAACTGGAGTACGAATGTACTGGGGTTGACAAATATTCTGTTCGATTTATCTGTGATGTTTGTACTAAACAGTTCATTAAACATATCAGTTGCGTTTTATTAATAAGCCCATTATTTTCCAATAATGTTCTTTGAACTGACTGTTTTGCTTGTTGGAAGACATATGGGTAAAATGACATACGCTATGTCATAATGCCCTAGCGTTAAGGGTAAAATGACGCAGAACATGAATTTCTTTTTAAATTTTTTGGGGCCTAATTTAAAACCTGAATACTTGAAGACTGCTAAAGAAACGAAGTTTAGGCTCAAAACGTACTGCCTCAAAAGTTATTGAAAGAGTACTTGTCGGAAGAGTAATCTTTTGAAGAGGTTCCTAGCTCTGAACGTATAGAATACAGCAGCTGTTCATGAAGACATTTCAAATTGCAGGTTATGTAACTTGGAAGGCAGCTTCTTTTCGTCTGATGTTATAAAAAGAACCTGCGCGACACTGTCCACTATCGATTCTTCCTTATCAGGTTTCAAAAGAGTGCGAGGTCTCTTTCCCCTGTTTTCTGTTTCTCTAAGGCGGCGATCAATGGAGAGAAAGCGAAAGATATGATCTTCCCGGTTCGAATTTACTTTCTTAAGGTCAATTTCTTTTATTCGTTAATATTAAACTTATGTCTACTTCCTTATAGCCATTTGTTCTTCAGTAGGCTAAAAACGACATGAAATTGCAATTGCCGTAACATACAATGGCAGATTGAACATTTGAAAGTTAGATTCGTTTTTCGGACAGAAAGTTGGGACTTCATTACACAAACATTCTAAGACAGTGCTTCCCAATATCTTTCCTATGCGAACACCAATGTAAACAACACAACAATTTCTATAATATCAACACAGATAGAAAAAGCTCATTATCAGAACAATGAATGCACCGATAATGTTTAATGCCGACACATATACCCCAAAATATCGCAACAACAATGTTCTAAGGATAAATTCGGGATAGTTAGAAGGCTACTGATAAAGGCTGAATATTAGGCTGAAAACAAATAAATTCTAATATCCAATAGAAAAAAAATTTAATCCCGATGATAAAATGCATTATCTTATCGGAATAAAAACTAAGAAAGAACTGTGGTCTTGAGTTGCCTGTACATGATGGAAATAACTCTTATCACAAAATAACATCCGAGGTACAAACGCCGGTTGTTCTTTGGTGGTAAGAGGGCATTTTTTCTTCATATACAGGCAATCTTATCGGAAGGAGAAATCCCATTAAGAAGAACCTAAGATAGAACATTATAATTAGGACAGAACTAATCATCTTAATAAGAATGTTGTTATTACTACACTGGAATTGCAAATGCGGTATGATCAGGAGCATCAAAATTTAAAAGTTGTTTATGATAATATTATTCGCACAACTTTTTTGCTTAACGGGTATACCTATTACTGGTACTTGTAACGATTGTAGAACTCCAAATTTCCACACTATTATCCTGAACGCCAATCTCAAAGAGAATTATATTTCTAATATCGTAATATTGTAAACCTTTGTAACTAACTCCCAGCCCAACAAGATTTGCATTATTGATTGAAATTATCGGGATTGTAGCAACCGTAAGTTGCACGCTAGATATTTACTTTCTTTGACTTTGATTTTCTCAGTATTTGCACCACCAAACTGAAGTGCCAGATTAATTTGGACCTTTTACTTATTCATCCCAATGGAATGCTAACTTGTAAAAGTTTATAAATAATTCGTTGAAATAAACCTGTAGTTAATAAACTTATATTCAGCAATAGTAATACTATTTTGTACTGTAGTATTATAGTCAAACCTTAAGATCTAGAGCCCTGAGTGGAATGATCGATTAACAAAAAAGGGAAATACTTACTTACTTACTTTTCAAACCCGCTTATCCGTTAGGGTCGCGGGGGCAGCAGCCCTATGGAGGATCTCCAGCGATCGCGATCTTCCGCCATCAGGCGCATGTCCTCTCTGGTAATATCCAAGCGACTCGAACCCAGATTCTCCATGTAGTCTAGCCACCTGGTTCTAGGCCGACCCCTTGGTCTCTTACCCACCGGCTTGGAAAATAACAACTGCCTAGGAAGACTAGTTTGCGGCATCCGTATCACGTGGCCATACCAGCGCAACTGAGATCTCTCAATGCGGAGAAGTAGCGGCTCAACACCTAAAGATTCCCTTATTGTGCTGCTGTACACTCTATCTAGTAGGGTAACACCTGCCACACCTCTCAGGAATCTCATTTCGGCCGCTTGTACCCGCGATCGCACTCTTTCGGTCATTACCCAAGCCTCATGACCATAGGTGAGAATGGGGACAAAGATAGATTTGAAGACGGAGAGCTTGGCTTTGTTACCCAGCTCTCGTTTCGTTACCACGGATCGCCACAGTTCACGTCTGACACAGCTTGCTGCACCGATCCGAGCATCCAATTCTTTCTCCTGCCGTCCATCACTCGTGAATGCAATCCCGAGATACTTGAACTTCTCCACCTGTCTCAATGAGGCTCCCCTAACATGGAGAGCGCACTGAGCAGGCTGTCTTGAAAGAACCAGAACTTCGGTTTTAGCCACACTGATCTTCATCCCAGCTTCTTCACATTTGGCTGCAAACCGGTCTAGTGCATGCTGAAGGTTCGTGCGAGAAGACCCAAGCAGGACAAGGTCGTCCGCAAAGAGCAACCTCTCCACCAGGCAGTCGCCCACACAAACACGCTCATCGCCTCGGCTGCCCATGTCTATCCAGTCCATAAAGATAATGAACAAGATGGGCGACAGTACGCACCCTTGGCGGAGTCCAACACCCACGGTGAACGGTCTTGACTTAATGCCATTTATCCGGACACACATCTCAGAGCTTTCGTACAGAGACATGATAGCAACCAGTAATTGCCCATCCACTCCATACTCTTGCAACACTTGCCAGAGCTTCTCCCGAGGAACCCTGTCATATGCTTTTTCGAGGTCCACAAAGCAAGCGTAGACCTCTTTTGCATACTCCCAGGATTTCTCAAAGATTTGCCTTAGAACAAAGATGTGATCCGTCGTGCTTCGGCCAGGTCGGAAACCACACTGCTCCCCTGACAGTTTGGAGTCGACTATTTCCCGACTTCTCTTCTCCAGACACTTAGCGTACACTTTCCCAGGAATGCTGAGCAAAGAGATGCCTCGATAGTTGTTGCAATCTCTCTGATCTCCCTTTTTGAAGATAGGGATCACAGTTCCTGTCTGCCATTGCTTAGGGGCCTGTCCAGATATCCAAGCAACCTGACACACTCGAGTCAGCCACAGGACACCATCCTGATTTAAGGCCTTTAACATCTCGGACCGGATTTCATCATCACCTGCAGCTTTGCCAGTCTTCAGGGACTTAATTGCCCATCTGACTTCTGTTTCAGTGATACTACTGTGACTATTCTCCGATCCAAGGTGCACCTCGTATGCCTCAGTTGTTGTTGTCACCGGATTAAGAAGAGATGCAAAGTATTCCTTCCACCTATGCAATACGCTCTCCGTTTTCAGAAGCCTCCCATCTGAACTCTTAATAGTTTGTGATGAAAGAGACTTCTTTCCACGGAGGCGGCGCACGGTCTGCCAGAACACCTTGTTTGCCGAACCATAGTCTGCCTCCTATTTCTCCCCGAACTTCTCCCAGGCCTTGGCTTTAGCTGTTGATACTGTCTTTGCTGCTGCTTTTCGCGCCTCAGTGTACCGCACTCGACTCGAAGTTGACTTATTTGCAAGCCATAGCAAAGGGAAATACGGGTGATAATCCCAGAACGGGTGAAGTAGGAAATTAAGTGATTTCTGAGAATCAATAATTAAGTTTTATTAAATCTCCTTTTTAATTATTAATGTCGCGTATAAAGTAATTACAGTCGCACCAACTTATAACGTCACTTTCTCAGTTTTAAATGTCCGCAATTTTGTTCGTTATAACGGTTTTTCTTTATAAACGTACACGAGATATAGCGAATTTATTTTTTATTTAAAGTGGATTTCTTTATATCTGAGAAAGAAAAAAAAACACTCGACTGTGTGATTTTTCAATGTTTTTAATAACCAAACCCAACATGTCCTGTTTTTCTCCTTCTCAGCTTCTACTTCCTTTATGATCTTAATTTTGGTGTCGAGATCTAAACATTTTTTATTACGTATACGTATAATTTCGGCATAGCAATAGCCGAAATTCCAAAACAAGTGTTTCCTGTTTCTCTATTAGTGTATTCTTCATCTGCTTCTACCAAGTGAATAACCCAATGCCAAATTTAAACACAGAACAATTGTTGATTTTTCAAAATTTCGCTATATCCAAACAAAAATTGTGTAAGAGCCCATAAACATAATTCGTTATATACGTATTTTCTTTATATCAAATTTCGTTATAATCGAAGAAAATTTGTACAGTTTCAATGAACCTGTACGTATTTGGGGATTTTAATTAACTTCACTATAACCGAGTTCGTTATATGTGGGTTCGACTGTGTAAATAAAATAAATTAATAAAAATCACCAATTTCAGGAACCGAATTGAAGTTATTCGAATGTTGAACTTGGATTGGATGAAACTGGGTTTGAAGAGCTAGCTTGAAGATATAGTTGATGGTTGAAGTTGAAGTACTGGATGAATCTAGCTTTCGATGTTGTGGAAGATTATAGATTGATGCTTTGGGAATTACTGTTTTTGAATATTTTTGGAGGGACTAATCTTAGATGTCTTATACTGATTGTCATCCACCAACAACAAGATTCATATAGTAATAATTATTAGTTCTGATAAAGTTTGTATGGGAGCTGAATTATAGTTACTATATGAATCTTGTTGTTGGTGGATGACAATCAGTATAAGACATGTAAGATTAATAGACCGGTGATAATCCATGGGTGGTGGAAAGGAGAGACAGTGGATTTCATGGTAGTCAGTGGATTACTATCATAAGAGGATATCAAGAAACTTTTGTTTTCACTTATCTTTCCCATTAACGTTCTCAGAAACCTAAGCTTCCAGCTCAAATTCTCAGAAATCAAGTTATTATATAAGAGAAGGAGTGGTATGACAATCAATAATTAAGTTTAATAAATTTCCTTTTTAATTGCTAATGTCGTAAATAAAGTAACTATAAATAAAATAAATTAGTAAATTAATAAAAAAAAACCACTAATTATAATTATAACGATTAATTATTGATTGTCATACCACTCCTTCTCTTATATAATAACTTGATTTCTGAGAACTTGAGCTGGAAGCTTAGGTTTCTGAGAACGTTAATGGGAAAGATAAGTGAAAACAAAAGTTTCTTCATATCCTCTTATGATAATAATCCACTGACTACCATGAAATCCACTGTCTCTCCTTTCCACCATCCATTGATTATCACCGGTCAACTCCTCCCCCCCCCCTTTTTTTTTTGTTAATCGATCATTCCACTCATGACTCTCGATCTTACGTTTGACTATACAAACAATTTCCATCTTCTGGAAAGTATCTATTTTCACAGCTACAGCGGTATGCATCAGACCTATTAAGTTTTCACTCTTAATTGTTACATTTCATTCAACTGACAAGGAGCAAAATGGTTTGCAGAGAACCAACTCGATAACGGAATAACTGAAGACAGGTGGATTCCAGAATAATCCACGGAAGCATCATAATTCTACTAAATACTCCGCCATGGACATTAAAATTTTATTGTTGTGTTTTGATGAACTTTTAGTTAATTATACACAACGTTAATCTTCATTTTAATATAATTGGTATATAGTCTATTGGTATATTTCAGATACTAAACTATCTTTTGAATGCGATCAATAATATCAGAGTAATTAATAATTATTTAAAATGCATTAAGTAAATTACCTGTTTACAGATGCAGCGGTTCCATGCACTACCTATTAATTAGAAAAATTTAGTAACTCTTTAAAACGATTTGTTTGTACATACAAAAAAGAAAGCAGAGTGTTATTTTTTGACGAAGGATCCTGAATCGTTAGAATGTTATTCTTCTTTAGCGACTAATTAAGAGAATCAGTGGAAATTAATCCTTACCTGAACAGTGTCTTTAATTGAGAACTCGAAATATCACAAAAGCAGTTAAAGAAAAAACAATTCCGACCCTTCAGAAAAATCTTTTTCATTCCTTTCCATTTGTGAGTTTCGAGATACAATATATATAATTTGATTCCCTTTCTTCGGGGAGTTTCGCCCTTTCAAATGTAAAAGAAGAAATAATTAGGTGCTTGTTCTATTCGGAGCAATTAAGCCGCCTTTGCCTCCCAACTCCTACCTTCCCCGGCTTCTCCGTCGCCGTTTCCATGGCAAAACTGGATCGTTAGCAATTACCGAAGAAAACGGGTGAAGAGAGAAAAGAAAGAAAAATTTAGATACCGAAAACAAATGCTGTGTAAATTTCCCTCCAACAGATGTTCCTCCATCTTTGGTTCCGCAGCAATATGCGCCTCTCTCCACCGATTCTTTGTTTAGTACATCTTTACAGCACTATTGTTTCAAGGGCCTATTTACGCCTCGTCGGAAAAACTGTGATCTTAATTATTCGTTTTTCCAGCCAACGACATTCCAGAGCTAACATTATTTGCAAAATTGATATTCTTGGGGTAGGGATGGAGGTAAGGTAGCAATGTTATTGCTTTTGTAGCGACGCCTGAATTAGCTGAGGCATTTAAAAGCTTTAAAAAGTTGCGGTTTATTATATCCTAGCATTAGAAGTTTGAGTAGACCTATGCAAAGTTGTTTCCAGAAGCTGCTTGCATAGTTGAAATAGCGTGTTTTACAAAATTCTACCGATATATTTGATAAGGCTCTAACAGAACCAGAACATCCATCTAATTTTGTCGTAAAATGGTCAATGAATTCTCCTAGAGAAAGACAAACCAAAGGTTTAAAATATATATAATACTTTCCGTTTGATACTTGGAAGATCCTACTGATGACCTGCAACAAATAAAATTGTCTAATCACAAATTTTATGTTTCTAATTCGATCCGCCGTTATGTTATGGAGCACCAAGCAACGCTCGGCAATATATCTCTTCTACAGAGTAACCTTCGCCTTCAACTGCTCTGCTTTATGTCATCTCACACAAAGTGTTGGTTTAACAGTGGAAAAACTGAGCATCCAATTAGTCCTTAGCCAAATTTTCTCTGCAGACTAATTGTGTTAAAATTTGTTCCCACAAATATTATATGTTAGTTTACCTAATAGAGCTTCGGTCTGAGGTGACTTAACCAAACTCACTTATCTCATGTTTCTTCTGGTGATTTTGCCGTGTTAACTTCCATTTTGAATGGACGCTGTTATAATCAAATTTGTAGAGAGTGGTTGAAATAGATAAAAAAAAATGTTATATATTCCAATGTTTCTACCTAAATCAAAGGCTATAATAAGCTATATTATACTTATTCAACTATGTGTATTCTATATCTGCAACATTTCAATATTCCCTATGAGACCGGACTTTTGGGACAGCTGTGTATTCATCTAATAATTTTAACTTTTATTCTTACTCTATTCAGAAAGTAAAAAAAAATAATTAATTAATATCTATCAAAAGTAATATATAAAATAAAATATTTAAAAAACAGACGACATTCAATAATAAAGTGTATTATTTAGATGATAGGTTTAGTTAATTCGAGATATCAAAATTAAGATAATATTACACAGGGTGTAAATGGACGACGTTTCACAAATTTAAGGATATGTAGAGGATGATGTGGTGAACATTTTTTATTAATAAACCCATAGTCCCAAACGAAAAGCGACGGAGCCACAGCATGTTTGATGCTCTGTTTTGCGTCAAGCCGTGGAATGGCTGTCTGTCCGCGTGTCTCTTCTTCCACCGGCATGGTGTCTGTCAGCAGACATGGTTCCTGTTTCCCTCAGACGGCGGTCAACATTGGCGAATGTTTGTCTGCTAGGAAGTCGTCTGTTTGGGAATCGTTCTTCGTACAACCGACGAGCTGCAGCAGCATTCCCACGAGCTTCCCCCTAACACAAATGCATATCAGCAAATTCCACAAAGGTATAATCACCTTCCATGAAGTTACTTCTTTGCAGATACGCTAAAGATTGTGCGATCGTGTATGATAATAAGCAGATCACAGTATACACTGAGATAATTTGTGGCGATCTGAAATGGGACAGTCCAGTAACAGTTCTGTACGTAATTGAGTACGAAAGTTCTCGCTGTTTCCTGCCTCACAGTAAAGTCCATTCCTGAACTCATACAGCACAAAACGCAAAAAAAACCTTCACCCTTATGGAATGTTCCAAACTAACAACGGGAATTTCGTACCAACCTGACATGCAAGATTATGTGATTGGAGAATGTGCTGTGCATCCGGATGATACCATTAGAAAATAGCCTGCGAGCTGACAGTCTACATAAGGCCTACAAGATGCAATGACAGGGGACATCGTAGTAAACGTGCCTAGTTCAATGCTTGACAAACCAGGACATCAAACAAGCTGTGGCTCCGTCGCTTTTCATTTGGGACTATGGGTTTATTAATAAAAAATGTTCACCACATCATCCTCTACATATTCTTAAATTTGTGAAACGTCGTCCATTTACACCCTGTATATAACAACGGATGTAATTGAATTGCGTAATTTCTTAAAAATTGAAAATTTAACAGCAGATGGTAATACGTATAGAGAAGTAGCACCACGTTGTTTATATTAACTTATGGTTAGGTTAGGTTAGGTTCGGCTATAAAGCCATCTTCAATGCTCTTATGGTTTACACAATCATAATTTATACAATGAGGTATATCATTATAATGATACTCAGATATATGATCCCACAAGAGATCAAAACAAACGAATATATTATCATATATATTTTATAACTTTCTTATATTATCATTGTACCATAAAATTTAAATACAAAAAAAAGACTTATGCTTCACCACACTTCTCTCACGCAAAACAAAACTCAAACATTTTTTACCACACCTACAATACGCAATATACAACATTTCAAGAACAACACTTGAAGAAGAAAAGAAAAAAATAAATAAATAAAAGAGAAGAAATTTAAAAAGGAGTCACTTTTATGTGTCAAACAATTTTTCAATTTTATCCATAAGGGTGTCCATTTTGCATTGAACGTTTGCTTTTTTCCTCATCAAATTTAAAAAATATTTTTCATTGTTATAGCTAGTAAATTAAATTTAAAAAAAACAAACTTAAAACAGTTAAAAGTTATATCTTGCTCCCATATTTTTGACGAGGTGTAGATCGTCGCAACAGCTATTGTGACGATGTCACTTTAACAACATCTTATTTTTAGTATTTAGATTAATAGGTCCTTCTTCTAAGAGGTACTATTGGCATAGGCTCAAGTGATTTAATAATGAAGTTACAGATAATTTTACAATACTTACCGAGAAATTGGTGAAATTGTGTGATTAAAT
This sequence comes from Rhysida immarginata, assembly GCA_023313115.1. NCBI lineage: Eukaryota > Metazoa > Arthropoda > Chilopoda > Scolopendromorpha > Scolopendridae > Rhysida > Rhysida immarginata. The sequence goes on from JAHWFO010031644.1 coordinate 4,229,698, forward strand.
CTGGCAACAATAATACTATAAATAATAAATGATATTATAACTGGAGATAAGCCTACCAAGCATCAGGTAAAGATTTTTCTATCGAAAAATGGAAGGAAAAATTCTGCGACCTGGGATCGAACCAGGAACCTCGGCTGTCATGGCCAACGCTTGTGTAGGCTTATCTCCAGTTATAATATCATTTATTATTTATTTATCTGTGAGTTCCACAAACTTTCTGATGGTTGGATAGGAGAGATTCTCGATCTGTGAGCCAGGTGCCTGCCTCCCATTGGGCTTTCAACCATGACAACTTGGTTGTCTTTAAGACACCTTGAGTCAGCATGGCTGGCCGGGTGTCTGCGATAGCCCAACTGGTAGAGGCGTCGGCCATGACAGCCGAGGTTCCTGGTTCGATCCCAGGTCGCAGAATTTTTCCTTCCATTTTTCGATAGAAAATCTTTAACAATAATACTATCTATAATAGTTTAGAAAACTCACATTATTAAAAAATTTAAAAACTTCTTCACTATAAAGGATCACTTCATTATAAAAATATAACATACCTCATTGTATAAATTACGATTGTATAGACCATAACAGCACTGAAGATAGCTCTATAACCGAAACCGGTCTGCAAAAATTCCCTTAACGAAATATGGGTATTTGTTGCTTATTCTAAAGAAAATCATAAATTAAGAGAAGATAATAATTAAACTTCGTGGATCTATGCTAAAACCAAATTGGATATGATTTCCTGAAATTTGAAAATTTGTATAAAAAGAAGCCAGATTAATCTTTAATAAGCTCTTAAAAATGTTATGTTCTTGAAAGTTTCGCAATTTCTGAAGTGAAACTAAAGAAACTGAAACTAACTAAATAAGTGAAAGAACAGGTAGATATGTTAATTTATCTCTCATTTCGGCAGGCCTTAGAATTTCGCTCATAAGAATAATGCGCCCTACATTATTCTTTAAAAAGGAAATATGATAAGCTACAAGCCACATTATTTAAAAAGGAAAGCAAGTTTATTGTAAGTGAATGGTACACGAAGAGTTCACTGAGAATGTGCCATGTTCCTTAATGTTTTCTGTTAAACGTAAAAGACAGTGCGTGTATATAAAACAGTGGTTAAAAATTTATTCCACTTTAATTCTTACGGGTAAGGGCTATAACATTTCACAAAAATGAAGAAGAGAATCGGGTCGATGCAATTTGGCGCGGTGTTAAGGGAGCCAAGTCCCGGCTCATTCCGCTGATTAGTGGTCGGGCTTGGAGTCATTGCGTTTTTAGCTTCAAGAAGAAAACTCGACTCGAAGAGGGATTTTGAAAGTAGTTACTAAAGGGTTAAGAGCTCGGAATTTGCTAAGAGAGTGTTGTTTGTGGTTTTTCAAATGCTTTCTCTTTTAAGAGTGAGAGCGGCCGTTTAAGACTTCGTTCTGCCTATAAAAATAAAAAGAAGAAAAGAAATGCACGAAGGGTTTTTCCCTTTTCCGGCAGAGCACGCAACTCAAGAGAGGAGAATGGACTCGAAGGTAAGGAAGGAAGGGAGGGAGGAGGAAGAAGAAAGTGGTTGGTTGGGAGCGGGGGAGAGTTAAGAGAAGGAGATTTATGTTTTATGCGGAAGAACTCGAGTCCAAAGCAGGGAAAATGAATTGACCTTTTGAGCAGAAACAGAGTGAGAGCTACTACGGTTTGCTTTGAAAGGAATACTTTGGGGCGTCATAAATTATTTGACAAAAAATTGCACAAATGCAAGAAGCCGGGGGGAAAAGAACAGCGAAAAGAAGATAAATACAATAAAATGTTTTCTTACATTGTTTGTATTGCTGTGTGACTCATGTAATGTTAAGAAGGGCGGGAACCGTGTGCTCTTTATTATGACGCAAATATTACTTAACTCCATTCAATAAATTTAAGAAAATGTCAGTTTTAAATATATTTCTTATTTAAAAACATGTTTTTCTCAAAAATGCCTTTGCAATTCCGGTTATTTATTTTCTTACATTTTTATGTAATCGTTATCTTCTTGAAAGTTCCACAGATATCAAATTTTTAAGAGGTTTAAGAAGCTACAACGGGTCTATCTTTAATCTATGACACTGCATACAGTACACAAAAGGTTGGGTTGATTACGATCTTTGGTAACGATTTATTACGTGAATACTGCGAGTCACATAGGCATGACAAAAAAGCACGTGAACATCTGCATTATTGTGTTCATTCAAAAACAGTAAATATCATGAAAAGACGTCTTCGAAAATCGAGTCTTGCTGGAAAGGATACATTAAGCCCTTTCCGACGCTAATTACAGCTACACAGTTCTCATTAGCGCATGTAAAACACGAAATTTCTGTTTCGAAGAAAGGCATATCAGCAGTACTGAATGGAAAAGGAAAATCTCGGGAAGGGTTAATTCCAGCTGGCCAGAAGGAGCAAAATCGTCGAGTCATGCAAGATGAACACCACAGGTCATTGGTAAGGTCAAGCAGCTTGTCCTATATGAAAACCCAGCAACTTAAAGAGGAATCGCAAACATTGTGGGAACTTCACAGGCTACCGTAAATAAAATAATAAACTGGAAAAGCGGCACAAGATTCGTAAGCTGCTGTCACAACACGTCGCAGATAGGAAGAGGAACTGTCGGAGATTTTGAGGGTTATCTCACAGCAGAACGATGGAAGTACGTTGTCACTTTGGATGAAGCCTAGGTCTACCTTAACGATTACAACATTTTATACTTCCCACGTGGTAGGAAGTCATATCAAAATTGGCCCAAGAAATGTAAGGATAATTTTTCAAAAGGATTTAAGGCGATTCCGGTATACTTGTACAACGGCAAGCTCAGAAGAGTGGACAGGAAGGCTAAGGTTTACTCCCTTTACTATCAGCAGCATGTTGTCAGCCCAATTTTCCAGGAGCATAAAGCCTCCAGCCATACGTCTAACTCGACCGTTCAATTTATGTTAAATTTGGAAGATGAAACTAGAATACACCCTTTCTTGATATCCCTGTCAAATCACCACTTGCACCCTCGATGGATTTCTGTGGATTTAGATTGTTGAAACGAGCTCGACTCCGTCCAACAATCATTGAGGGTCTCTGGAAAGCTTGCAAACAGAAACGGAACATCAGCCTGTGGAAGATACGGTGCAGGGCAATGGTCCACAAACAGGTTCACCAAATAGAAAACGATTATTGGTGGAGAAAGTGTTTTTTTTCGTAAACTTTCTCCTCCAAATCGTTACACAGATCGTAATGACCTTCTGTAGAAAAATAACCATGATTTTCTTTTACAATTGGAATAAATATACAATGAAAGTAAGATAGAATTATGAAGATGAAATTCTGATTCAAACTTTCCGACTGTGATATACATATATAGTCTGGTCCCAGAATCTATGAACTAAAAACGAAGCGCGTATGCATAAACCTGGTATCATTCCACTTGAAAAAGAAACTGAAACTTTTCTAAGGCCTCTGCTTTGTTGCTTGTATTTGAAACCTCCAACTAATGAAAAAATGCACATCAAATTTTCTTAAAAAAACAAAACAAAATAAAAAATCCACACAGATGCTGATTTTTTAAATTTTTTTAATGCTAAGATATGAATTGGAGCGACACGACGAAACGGTAAAAACCAGCGTATGCCCATTTCGACTTTAGTTCATTTTTACTGGGACGCGGGTAGAGTAATTAGAAATCGAAGCCCTCGAGTTTTCGTGCTAATCGTATCTTCACTATTCTTTGTGTGTGCGTGTGTGAATGCACGCGTGTTGCTTAACCATCCATTCACCTGTCATATGCAGTCAAGAGTTTGCGTATTCAAGGGTTCTTTTACGTGCAGCAAACAATCTATTATACGGAACCAGTCCTACGGTTTTGCTTTCCTTGAGAAGAAAGCAGTTATAAAAATTCCCCTGGGAAAAAACCCACTTTCCTCCACTCGATGTGGATCCGCTATCTCGAGAATCAAAACCACCGAAGTGTGTCGTGTGTTGGATCTATGTAAAAAATAAAAACCTACAAGCGTTAACACAATTTGATAACAGCTTTCGTACTCAAAAATTACTTTAGTAAACAATTAAAAGACTTAAAAGACTTTTTCGCCTCATTAACTATGACTTTCTCGATGTTCATGTCCGTAGAACACTTTTTTTAAAAGAATGCTAAAGAAATGTCAGAAAGATTTACATTTTTTCGTTTGGTAGAGTTGGGTCCGTTATTGCTATGCATAATGCAAAATAATTCTGCTCCTGATATTATTATTATATTATTGCCAGCGTTTAATATTATCTTTGTGATGTATGAAAAAAATAGTCTGGTGAAAGTTCTAAAAAAAGTTATTAGATTTAAATTTAGAGATGTTTATACCTCTTAAAATTACAGTTAAAATAAATATGGCTTACAAGGAGACTCCAAGTACTCGGACTCACCGATTTTGATTAAAAAAAAAAAAACAACAACAAAAAAAAAACTACATGTAGATCTCACCAAATTACACCCATGCGAAGCTATTCGACGCACTTCTCAAAATTATCCGAGAAAAAAATTCATAAAGTTTGTTATAATTGCCTACACTTTATAAATGCCCGAATTGTAGCGTAGAAGTTTATCTCGTTCAGGTGTTCTAGTGGTAAAACGGCAGCTTTCTATTTTGCAGTTACGGCTTTAAATCCGGTCTTCGTTAATTTTTTTTAACATGCATGGGAATGTGTAATTCATTTACTAAATATATTTCCGATTTTCCAATTTGCTACAATCATTGTTTTTATAAAATGCATATAAAAATTATTATAATTAAAAATAGCCTAAATTTCCGATTTGCTAAGGTTATTTTTACATAAATTGAAACGTTGCTACAAGTTATATTTATTTTTACTTTAAAAAAACACAAAAAAATTATAATAGAGGTAATGGTTAACTTCTGCCCCTAGAAATAGGAAATTGTAATTTTGGTGGCTAATGTGCTAGTTAAAAATGATAATGACGGGTGATTGATAAACTATAGATACCAATATGATGCATTACATTTAATAGTGGATACATAGTGCAATAATTATTTAATCTTTGTGAGAGTTATTTGTCATCCCAAAAGTTACAGAATTTATAAAAATAATTGTGATAAATAAACTTTTTTTAAATGCTCATTTATCACTGTGGATCATTAATTATAATTCATATATGCATTTTATAAAAAATGATGGCAACAAATCGGAAAATCTGAAATACAGGGTGAGTCAAAAGTGGTTGGACACCTTCCTATTTTGGATACCAATGTAGTTACGCAAATTCCAATACAGGGAATAAATAGAAACTTGAGGGTACTCTATCTGATGGAGCACCTTTCATCATCTCAAATACGCAGATTAGGACACATCCAAATTCTATCTCGAAAACCGTAAGAGATACACAAAAAATTCCAATTGCACATTTGTTCAACAGCAAATTCCAAACAAAACAAAAAAAATTCACCAAAATCCGATGAGCGGATCACCCACAATCCTCATTGCAAGCTCTGCAACATTTAAAACCTTGATTCCTGTTAAAATTGAATAATATCCATGGGTTGAGCTTCGTCGAGTATCATAATGTCTAAATAAATAGGGCAAGGGTCAAATAATGATACGGTAGTATGATTTTATTACGCCTAACGCGTTTCGGCATTACGCCATCGTCGGAGGCTAAGCATCTACAAGTTGTTAGGCTGGCCAGGCCAGGCATTTATACAGACTCGCTAAAATATTCAGAGAAGAAGGCCTCGGGATTGCATTCAAGACGAAGCACAACAACCGACTGCTACTCAACCCAAAGAAAACCAGCACCGACAATGACATCTACAAACAAGCGGGCGTATACCAACTAGCCTGCCCCGATTGTAGTGCTATCTACATAGGATCTACATTTCGTTCATTTTATACCAGGTTTAAAGATCACAGACGCTCTTGGATAAACAACGACAATGTGTCCGCGTACGCTGTACACCTCATCAGAAATAAGCACAGGGTGTTAGACATAGACAAATGCATGACGGTCATCTGGACAAGCAACAATAAAGCCAAGATCCGGCTTCGGGAAGAAATGGAAATCACGAAACGAAGACAGACTGAACCAACAACACTGCTCAATAACCAGACGATCTTCGAACGGGAAGACTAAATTCAATTGCTTATAGACGCAGAAGCACGAACAATGATCAATAACCGGATGTGACCAACCAGCTCTCCATAAGGTCAGCGCTTAGCTTAATTTTCCTTCTACAGCCACCCAATCATCTTTTTACAATTATATTCGAATTTCCCATTTGCTGATATACCTGACACTTACTGTATATCAACTTACAACTGTATATCTTTTTACAACTTGTAGATGCTTAGCCTCCGACGATGGCGTAATGCCGAAACGCGTTAGGCGTAATAAAATCATACTACCGTATCATTATTTGACCCTTGCCTTGTTTGTTAAGATTGAGGCAAGGGATGAGTGGTCATAGGAGGAAACAAGAGCAACAGAGTCCAAAGTTCCTGGGTTCAAGTCTCGGAAGTAACCACCGAGTGTTTTTTTTTCCTTCTGAATACCATTTACCAAGCATGCAAATTATTTCATGCACCATTCTCATCCTGTTCTGGAAAGTTCCACAATTTACCATAAAGTTACCAGTTTCCTGTTCAATTGGTATAAAAAGGAATGTTGAAGCTGAGAAAAAATCAGACCAAAGCAAGATAGCATAGTACACTAACCAGGAAATGATCAACATGGTCCTCTACTTTGGTGAGGCGAGGCAAAATTATCATGCAACACAACCAGGCATCGTTGAAATATCGCGCGGAATTATGCTATGGTGAAAGTGGACATCACATTTAACACTATCTGGATGATTGATGGAAAGGCTTACTTTGTATCAGATGACTGTAAGCAACAAACAGTAGAAGAACCAATTGTCCTGTTGCAGAGCTTGCAATGAGGATTGTGATCCACTCATCGGATTTTGGTGAACTTTATTTTGTTTTGTTTGGAATTTGGTGTGGAACAAATGTGCATTTATAAAGTGTAGGCAATTATAACAAACTTTATGAATTTTTATCTCAGAAAATTTTGAGAAGTGCGTCTAATGGCTTTGCATGGGTGTTTAATTTGATGAGATCTACACCTAGTTTTTTTTTTTTTTTTTTTTTTTTTTTTTTTTTTTTTTTTTT
>JAHWFO010031644.1:4260866-4289146 GCA_023313115.1 Rhysida immarginata
CGGTTCAAAAAATAAAAGGGGGGGACAGACTTATGGACCACCCTGTAGTTCGCAATGCACATATAAAATAAAAATTAAAATTATATTCAGTGTTTTTTTATTATTCCTTGAAAATATTCAAAGGCTTTTTGTTTGAAGTTCTTATCGTGGCTCGAACTTCTTTCATGTTTTATTAAAAATTCCTGGAAATATATCAAATTAGCCTTCAAATTTAATTTCACGTGATGAGTTCTTTAATGGCAAATGATTTAAGTCGTAACGTAATTTAAAATTTGTTAAGGAAAAGTGCATGCAAGAAAAGTGCTAAATTTTAAAATACACAACACACACACACCCATGATGAAGAGGAAATAGCACAAACTTGAGGACGAAGAAAGGGCTAGAGCCAGTAACAGTATCATCATCGTTGTCGGTCTGTAATCGAAAAGGAGATAAGTAAAGATCTCAGCCGTTGATATGCATAAACAGTTTTTCCACCTGACGCATCAGGGTCGATCTTCGTGGACCAAACCGTTGAAAAATTTTTTTTCCTAAGACGTTGTTTATATGGAACACTGCTCCACCATTCTCGCCCTATCGATAGAAACAGAGAGAATGTTTAATTCATTTCTCCTGCCAAAACTGATATTCTATGTGAAAGCAGACCATGTAATCTTTTACACGGTTCAAATGCACCTAGTTTATTTCTGAGACGATTCAGCAGTTGATGCCCCATGCTTGCAAGAACTTGGCAAGAATTCGAATATCGTCTTGAAATCCTTGAAAATGTACATTTTGTATTTAAACCAGATAGCTAAAATAAGGTAGGAATCTTTTCTTTATATACCGGGTGAACTAAAACAATAGGGACAAACTTCAGGAGGTGATTCCTGACCAGAAAATGAACAAAAAATCATAAATGAACATATGTCCGGAAAAGGACGGTTTGTCTGTAATTGAGCAATTAGTAGAGAACATGACATTACTGTGGCAATAATTGTGTCAACATTACCAAAGATGTTCGAAGTGGCCTCCTTGGGATGCAATGCAAAAGTTCACACGTCGCATCATGGATTGCCGCGCTCGTTCGAATGTTCCAGGAATAGCGTTAAAGGCTGCATTGTCACGTTGTTCAAGTGTCTCCGCATCAGGAACTCGCTCCGCATACACAACATTTTCGAGGTGCCTCCCACAAGTAAAAGTCAAGAGAGTTTAAGTCCGGTGAGCGAGCGGGCCATGCAACAGGACTTCCTCGTCCTATCCATCGTAAGGAAGAATACCGGACCGGAAAGAAAAAAGAACCCTCCCCCCCAAAAAAAATCCACTGTCAGGCATAGAGTTATTGCCATCTCCATGGAAACTATGCATTTCCGGATATATTTTGATTTGAACTTTTCTGTTACTTTTCTTGAAGTTTGTCCCTATTATTTTAGTTCACCCTGTATAGTTAACTTCAAAAAAAAAAAATTTACACTATTTTCATAATATCGATGGCCACCGTGAAACTTCTTTGAAAGCCTATCGAGTCCACTGAAAAATCGCTGATGCAACGGTGGAACATGTCAACATCACCTGATACATTGCCACGCGCGCAGCCTCTTACCATTGCTAACATTTGCGGCATCTGCTTCCATTCCCCAGAAAAAAAATTAGGAGACCTTACAGCTTCAATGTAACTCGCATTTTCTCCAAAGACTTGAAGTTGCACACAATTCTTTTGTATGTAGGTTTGAATCATGTACTGTATACCATAAATAGAATATGAGCTGTTAATTTAAAATAGTTTCCATCATGGAGAGGCAAAACTGCTAGCACCGATCCTTTTTTGTAATGCATTTTAATAAATAGAACAACAAACCCAAAAAATGAACATATTGAGAAAGCACTGCTACAAACTTTGTGAACGTGAATTTGAAGATCGCAGACTTTTTAAAAAGTCAATTAGGTCACAATATGAACATGTTCATTCACAAACTACTTAAGTAGCTTTTAAAATTTCTCTCCTTTTTAACCAACTGATAATGATTCTAAGTTAATTTACAATAATTCCGCATATTTATTATATGAACGCTCGATATAAAAATTCACACACATATACAACCACTCTTCAAAAAAACAGAATATTTGTCACAGCTTCAAAATAGTTTCATAACATTACGTAGGTCACATGTAAAGAATGTTCAGATAATGCAATGTGCTTCTTCATGATCTGGCAAGCAAGCGGGACAAGCACTATATTTGTCCGCCCAGCAGGTATTTCGATTGCACCTGACGCAAAAGGAATTACCTATTCCGTTTTTCCTAGAATCGCAGAATGAACCTTTTTCCTGGAGATTAAATACAAGGTTGCTTGCTGTTTTATTTTATAGCTTTTTTTCTCATGTGTTGCTAGTCTCAACTCCAAGTTCTAGGATAAGGTGTTTATTTTGCATTCTTCATGTAGAGTTCGACTAAGGAAAAGCGTGTTTCTTTTTAAAATTGCAACGAATAATGTTTGTACTGCCTTCATTATTTCCATTTAACTTGTAAATAATGAATGCCTTCACACAAGCTACATCCAAAACACCATAAATTACCTCATCGGCCAACGATTGTTTTTCGTTATGTCGTTTTGTTCATGACAAATTTTGTCAAAGAGATCAAGTCTTCTTTTTGGGTATTTTGATCATAAAAAAGAGCAACAAATGTGAAAAAAAAGATATAACGTAAACCATATGGAAACAAGTGCTCAGAAAAATCATAATACGCGGAAGACAATTCGACAGATGGCTCACTTGACACGACCAACAACCAGACAACTAATGTCCAGAAGGGTACTGAAATGGGAAATAACCTCCATCACTGTCAAGCAGCACAAACAAAGAAATATGACACATTTCTTTCGACGCCACCCTTGTGGATTGAGGGTTAAATTTAAAAACTTTGCTGATGTTTCACAAAAATAGCATACATCAAAATCTACTTCAAAAAAATATCATATTTCAGTTTAATTTACATTTACATCATTACAATCAAACTTCTGATTGTTATAACTTTCAGAAAACATGAAACAACTCGAATTCTTCCTGAGTAAACTTTGTCCAAACGTCTTTCAGCCATGATTTCAGTTCATCTTTGGTTCTGGAACCTTATCAAGTAACTTTTTCTTTGTTATAGCCCAGACATTCTCAATCTGATTGGGTTCTCGAAACTGCGTTTTCGAAACTATTCAGCCACAGCTTTGGATATGGGTGCCGGTGCTGAAGTGATCATATAATATTTCAAAACTCCCGGCACCACTGTATTCTAAAGGTTTCTTTTTTTTTGGAACTCTGTACCTGTATCCCATACTTTTTATTCGGCGTAACGCTGTATTATAAGAAGCAGAGGCTCTATACATCTTCCACACACGTGCCAAGGCTCGAGATGACGTGAAGCGATTCTTTGTGACAATGTTTCGTACGTGGTGTCATTTTTCATTTTCTTCCGCATTTCTTCCATTCATTTTTAATTGCACCTTGTTACTTTTACTTTTTCAAACGTTCTTTCAAATACAGATTTACTGCAGTCCAACAATTTGGTGATTTCAATCTGTTCTTCCCATCTTGAAAATATTTCGCTATTAGCTCTTTTTTTTTCACTAATCAATACTTTTTTTTCACTTAATAGAAATTGCATGAAATATAAGTTACGTTTTAAGGTCTGTACAATTTAATTTTTATAAAATATTTTGCTTTATTGATGTTAAATCTGCATAAAGTTTAATTTTAAAACGATTATTCAAAACAATATACTTCCATTTTTTATTAGTTAATAAAAAAAATTTTTCACAAAACTACTGTCCAAAAAGTCTGAACAATACATACAAAAATCAAAACAATATCAAAGAAAGATTGCATTAAACATAACTCATCGTTTAATTCGTTTTCCTTTATTCTCAATGACATCATGAACCCGTGTGGGCATGGAATTTATCAGTTTTTGTAACAATATCAGAGGAATATCGTTCCAGCTTCTCAAAACGGTCTCCTTTAGGTTATCTAGGGTTAAATATTGTTTGATTTTGGCGTACACTTCCTGGAAATAATTCATAATGAATTCTCTATGGGATTCAAGTCAGGACTTCTGGCTGGCCATGTCATGATTCAGACATGATGGGAGTCAAACCATGCCTTTGTCGAACGTGATGCGTGAACGGGCGCGTTGTACTGCTGGAAAATCCAGCTGGGACCACCAAGCTGTTGCCCGATGGACAGCAGATGATTATCCTGGGTGTTTTGATAGTCCTTCTGTCTACTTCTGGACTTCTGTCTGCCGCTGATGAACACCAGATCGGATTTTCCGTGGAAGCCAAAGGCGCCCCAAACCATGATGAGCCGCCGACCTGCTTGAGTTCTTTGCGCAGATCATGCCGGTAACATGCCCAGCCATCTGGGCCATCCAAGTTCCACTTCTTCTTGTCACTAAAGATAACGGTTTCCCATTGAGTTCTTTGCACAGATCACGAGCCCAAGTTGATGTGCAGCAATTAGACGAGGTTGTTTGGCCATTCTCTTATAGGAAATTATTGGCTGCTCTTTGAGGCGATTATGAACGGTGCTCTTGGAATCAGCTCCAACTTCTTCGGCAATTTTTCTCACTAAAAAAGCAGATTCTGTCGGAAGTCGAACCATCCTCCGATCAACTCGTGCAGTGGTTGATCTTGGTCGTCCAGAGTGAGGTTTTGGCTTCCACTCTTCACCTTTTCTTATGATATTGTAAACACCAGGAATCGATTTACCAATGTATCTGGCAATTTCTTTCACTGTTGCTCCTTCGGCCTTCATTTTCCAAATTTTTACCACTTGGTCTGCAGTGAATTGTTAACCATGGTTCATATGTAGCGAGATGAATGGTTTGATGATCAAATCCAGTATTTTATATAAGAGAAAACTAATTATTTAAGCAATTATTCGGAGGAGTGCAAAGCAGTTAATAGGGTGAGAGCATTTATCCAGACTTTCTGGACAGTGATTATTTGAATATTTCAAATAACTGACAAAAATTGAATAAAAGTAACCTGAGAGTTATTTTCTTAATTACTCCTTAAGCCTGTTTTGCATCTTTTAAAGCAAAAGTATTTTATAAAAAATTATTGCAAATCTATTCCAGAAAAATTAAATTGTACAGACTTTTTAGACACACCTTAATACTGCACGAGTCAATTCAAATGCTGAGTACTTGCAGCTGTGATAAATATGCTAATTTTTTGAAGAGTAGTTGTAGGTACACAATTTAGAATAGAAAAGCGATGATTCTTAAGGGTAACTTATCTGAATTATACAGGGTGCATCAGGTTCGATGGTCATAAAGTACCTAGCGTGATCCTTTGCATGATTACAAACTTAAAGCTCCTCTTCGAACCTGATACACCCTGTATATAAATCACGTTCATAATATAGCGTCGTTCTTTCTAAGAAGAAATACTTGTAAACTTTAAGCAATAAATCGTGCTTAGACAAATGTGCATTTTAATTATGGGTTTCCCAAAATTTTTAATAATTCACTTGAAACGAAAATAAGTCAACAACACGAAGAGCGCTAATAACACGAATAATAATTAAATTAGCATTGTTTTAAAGCAAATTCAACCAAACAGGTCACCGAAGAAGTTTCATAATGAAATATGCTTCAAAATGCCGGATTTTACATTTTGGAATAGTACTTTATTGAATTTAAGTTTTGAAAAAAAGAAAAAACGAAGTACAAGTTTGGTGATAAGAGAACGATGGCTAGCAAAAGAGGATGTAAAATTCCGTAAAGGAAATGATAATCTAATTTTCTCATTACACAGAATGAGAAGGGCTTAGCACTTCGCCGTTATGACGAGTGGCTTGAGAAGGCCCGATGTCCTTTGTCATTTAAGGCAATATTAGTAGAAGCAATGTAGCTTACGGCTTCTTTTCGAGGGAATTAAAATAATTAATTTTAACGTCATCCACAAGAGCGGCATCTTTTCAACTCTCCTTCGAGAGAAAATTCGTGTAAATAAAAGAGAAATTTTTTTTTTTTTTTAAAAAAACACTAGTAAATATTTTCCTTCTATTCTTATACACTAGAGGCTCAGACTGTTAAAATATTCAACCTGCAACAGGCATTGAAAATCTAAATCTAATGCTGTTGTTGTTTTTATTATGAGATGCATCAACAACGCTTGTAAATAAATTTAAAGTTTTAATTTAAGCGGAAAGTTTCAGAATTGTCTTAATCCACCGAAGAAAAGAAAACAGATCTTGGAACTTTTCGTTTTCTTCGCTGACCAGAGTTGGGTGAAACAGTCGGATTCCTTCGGTGACACCACCACACAATAACCACAGAGGCTACGTAAACGTAGAACACCGAACGTCCACTTTGTGACAGAGCATGCCGCGAAACGTCAACCGACGATGGGCTCCAATAAACGCATTTAGCATTTGCGGTGTTAAAGGAAATCTTAACGGAAACAAGGAAAAACTAACAAAATACCAAGGAACCGTGTTTGCTCTCATCGTCATGTCTTATATATACAAGGAGCTCAGGTAACAACAAGCAGAAACCAACAGAAAATTTATATCAATCTGCTGAAGTTCATCTAAATTCTAAAGTGTCCGTTTGTTTGTCATGCTATCTGATATAGAAAATTCACTCGAGCTGAAACTCAATGTATGTGGGTTCTATGTTAATAAATCTCCCAAATACAGAAATTTTAAGAAATAGTGCTTTAACAAAAAGTCCAATAGGACTACATACCACTGCTTATCTACAGTCTGTTTCCTATTTTAGTGGACAGGTGAACACTTAAACCTACACTTAGAATCTTTCTATAAAGAAGGATGTTTGTTTGTTTGTGGGTTTGTTTGTTTGTTTTTTAGACAAATCTACAGTTTTATTCCGATCTTGATAAAATTTCGCATACATTACCTTCAAAGCATGAGGAAGGTCACTGTCTACCTCAGATTTCGAAAAAATAATAATTATTGATAAAATATCGATATTCATGGTTATGTCAGGGCATATTAATGAGAAATATCTCATGACCAACAATGCAAGGCAAAGTTTGTGCAATATAGAATTCAATGCATAGAATTCCTATTATTCAGGGTTTTCTTAGAAAAGAGAATTCTTAGTACTTAACAATCTCTTGAAAATCTTTAAAAATGATCAGTAACTGGAGGTAATGGAGAGTTAGCAGACTATTGAGAGAGAGTGGAAAGACGACGGAGGAAGCACTCCTTTAACTCCGTGCTGTATTGAGCAAATGATAAGCATGTCAATAGAAGAATCGGCGATCGCTAGACTACACACAGAGATGAATGGCCAAGTTTTGATTCAAGACTTCCAGAGAAGAAAGGGAATTGCAACAACATCAAGTGTACATCTAAAGTAAGATTACCTGAGTAAGAAATTATTTTGACTAGCAGCGGCATCCTTGGAGAGGTCCATCCATTGTGAGCCTTTAAAAAAAATTTTTTCAAATTTTCATTAAGAATTTTTACTGTATTAATTCTAAGCGTTTTCATGTGTTTATTTTTAAGATATTGCAAAATTTATTCCAAAAAAAAGTCCGAGCCACGCCAGGGTTATCACCTAGCTTATTTGGTAGCACAGCAGATCCAAACATTTCCTTAAAATACATTTTGACTATATTCTGTGGGAAAGTGTATATTTTGGAAACTGAGATGCTGATAAATGCGATGATTGAACGTTCGTTTCCAAGAATTATTGATAATGAGCATAAAGTGAAGATGCAGTGACAGAACATTAATAAGGCAGCGTCTATTGATTAGGCATAGGAGTCACGCGTGTCTCCCTTGAGCTCCCTAACAAACGTCCAGACGACTGGCAAAAATTTGTGTGTCTGGAAAGGAAAGAGAAAGAACGATTATTGGTCAGAGAAGCTGCAACTAAAACAGAAAAAGCTATACAGGCGTTTGCAACATCTGAACAACAGGAGTTTCGAACAGAGTAATGTATAAGAGCTTCTACGTCAAGGGCAAGAAAAACTTGAGTCTAATGTATCTGGTGATGCTCCGCAGTGGTGAGGCAAGTCAAGAAGAGTTTAGATAAAGTCCTTGTATATCACCTAGACTTCCTTTTTTTCGTATTTTTAGTAGAATGGATAGTCCCTTTGCTCTGTGTTGTATTGATTGAGTTATTATTTAACCAATTGGGAGTTATAATTCAGTTTTTTGAGATTGTTCTGTTTACTTACAAGTGCAATTATCCCGGGCAACGCCGGGTACCTCTGCTAGTTTTACAATAATATTTCACAAACATGTTTATTATCATATTACATCATATTCACATTGTTCTTTGAAACAAACGAATGGATAATTTCAAATTTAAAATAAAAAAACAACAACAAAAAACCGATCTTTTCAGAGAAAACACTGGTTTCCTATTTAGTGGACAGGTTTAACTAAAAGAACAAACTTATAATAAATCGATCCTTCATAGTGTTTACAATATTTTGAATTCAAGTCATACCAATCTTCAATGACTGCTGTTTTCAGGGAGTCTACGGAGTCGTACTGCTGGCCATCTTCGTAGACTTTCCGTACAATTATCCCCCACACGATCTCAACTGGATTTAAATCCGGACTCTTTGGATGGTAGCCACTGTTATGTGGAATCCTTTTGTAGAATCCAAAAATCGCCGCAGATTTCAAGACCGAGTCTTTTAAGACCTCCTGATACTTTTTCGAGCGAGAGAAGTTGTTCCATTAAACCCAAAGCCTTCCCATATCATAACAGCACCACCACCAGTCCCGTAGTCGGGGGGGGGGGGGGGTCGGGGGGGGTCCATTATGAAAAAAGGTCCGCCTCCCAAATATGGAAAAAGGCCCGACTCAGTGGAATTTTTGAAAAAAGGTCCGGAATTTTTTAAAATTGACCTCCCAAGATAACGTCCTGGCTACGGCCCTGACCACCCGTGAACTCTGGTTGAATAACAATTTTTATCTTTACGAATATCATGCCAGTAACATTATAACCCGTCGGGTGCATCTAGGTTAAACTTTTTTTCGTCCGTAAACAGCACCTCCATCCATTCATCATCCCACGTCATGTGATCCTGGTCCACTGTAGATGTTTCTTTCTATGCAAAGCTGTTCAAAATGCTTTAGACATTTTTTTTGGTATATTTCATATTCTCGGAAGATGCTAACATCTTCCAAACAGCTTTGTGTTTCAAATGAAGAGCCATATCCGTGGCAATTTTGGATGCATTATGTCCAGTTCGACTATGATCAGTCTTTTGTCAGAGAGCGTCAAATTAGGTTTAGATCCAAGCTTAATTACTGCTAATTTTGAGTTTCCTTCTTTCAAAAACAGAACAATGGTGCTTTTTTGTCTGGTGAGAAAGGCAGCAATTTCACGAATCGACTTGCCAACTTCTCTTAATGCAGGCATTTTGCTATTTTCTTCATCAGACAGCTTATGTCTTGTTGGCATTTTCATCTTGTAGTTTTCTATCAAGCAGTACATGTGCATTTTCCCTCACAGCATAATGGAGCCAACCTTTGGCTTTATTTGCAATTTATGATAGTTTTTGTTCACGTTAAAGTACCTGTGCGATAATTAGAACACGAGTTGTGTTTTCCAAAGAAAAAAAGCTCGTTTTTTCCCCCTTTAATATCTGAAATTATACGTTCGTTTGTTTGAAACTACAATGTGTATGTGATGTGACATAATAATAAACATGTGTGTGACTCAGTGTTTGCGTGATCGCCTCTGATGCCCGAGGACGCGGGTTCGACTCCGGCCGAGGACGACGAGGATTTTTTCTGGGGGAAAATCCTGAGATCACGCACTTCCTTCGGAAGGGAAGTAAAGCCGTTGGTCCCGTGTAGTCGTTTGCCGGCTGCACGTTAAAGAACCCTTGCGAGGCAAAATTTGCGGCCCCTATAATGCCGTCCTGAAATGACCATGGCAGTTGAAAAGGACATTAATACCAAAACAAACCAAACCAAACATGTGTGTGAAATTTTATTGTAGAATTCTAAGTGTAAATTTGAGTGTCCACCTGTCCACTAAAATAGGAAACAGATTGTATTCCAGAGAAATTTTTATTTTCATTTCTGTTTAGACTTTCGCAGCAGGCCATAGATACCAGTGTATTAAGGTAAGGTCGAGTTTAGTGTGTGTTAAAAGGAAAACTTGGTGAAGAACTCCGCAAATTTAAATAAAATGTTCTTCGTCTATTGTTCGGTATTATCTGGAACTTTCATTTTATTCTGGATGAGTTGAAACAAATATTTAAGAAGCTTCCGGATTATTCTGACATTCAGCTACTTAGTCTAACGTGTTTACTTAGAAGCTTCTTTAGAAGCTTTTCCATGTTAAAAAACTACTGCACTGGAATTAATGTAGACAGCATTTTGTTGTTCTTGAATATATACTCCGTGTTTCAAAGCCAAAAATCGATCATGAAACTGTCTCTACTAACGGCAGAAATAAAGCACTCTTTCTTATATATTTTTTTTTTCAATAATTCAAGCATATTTTATCTGCAAAATGGAAAGAAAACGAGATCCTGCGTTAAGAAAAGTAATAATAAAATCAACAAAAAAAAAATAAAAATAAAATGGCCAACGGAAATTCAGGTAAAGTCTACTTTTGAAGTCGAATGGAAGATGTAAAAAGAAAAATTAAAGCTGCGCCCTTACTTCCGCTGGCGTTCTTAGTGCGCATGCGTCAAACTTTAAATTCTCATTAAAATGAAAAAGAAAACTCTTTCGAGGCACTCGGATGGAAAAAGAAAAGAAAAGGAGAAGGAGTGGGAAAAAAATTTCTCCAAACGGGAGGTTGTGCCGTTGACACAAAGACTCCTGAGTGAGGCCCATTTGACAAAAGCTTTGAAAAATACGGAGGGTTGGCGAGGTGGTTGAAAAAAAAATGTGAGCAACGAAAAGAAAAATATAAAGCGCAGAGAACGGAAGTCTAGAAAATAAAGAGAAATTCAACAATCATTGCTAAGAAATATCATTCTCTTTAAAAAAATTGACATAAATGTTCCATTCTTTACAAGTGAAAAAATAAAAAAGAACATCCGAGTGATGAGCACATGTTGACACAGTTAAATTAATCACGAATACGACTGGCGCAATTTTTTTTTCTCTGATGATTTTAAAAGAGAACAATGTTTAGATATTGCTTTGCTAAGCACTAGAACATGGGGGGATTTAAGTCGACTTTTTTGCTTTGCTTTTGGTTCTGAAGCAAATTAGGCTAACTTTTAAGATAAACCAGATACAATTAATAACAAATCGCTTAATGAACACTGTCCGTGCACTCTATTTACGACGCGAGTTTATTAACTGAAAGTTAATCATAAAATATTTTACGATTTAAATGGTTAGAGCTCTTGCTGATTTATTAAGAAACGCGTAAAAGGCGGAAAAAACAATAACATCGGGCTCGGGGCAACATATAAAGAAAAAGCTATTAAACAGCGGCTGGGGAGACTGGAAGAATGAGATAAAAATTACTGAAAGATAGTTTCCCATTTACGTCCATTCCTTATCATTTCGACTTTGGAAAATACAGTACAAAGACGAACTCAAGAAGTTTCAAATATAAAAGAAAAGGAGGGAGAAAAGAAGGAAAAAAAAAAAGATTGTTTGTCTCGTTTAAGAGCGAATGACAACAGTGACAAGCATTGGCTGGGTTTTCTTGTCTGGTGGAGACCGTTTCCCTAAAGCCCCCTCTCATTGGCTAACATAAAATGGCATGGTCGGATGCCTTAGAAGCAGGTCGTAAAAGCACGAAGAGGAAGACGGGGTCTCCCACCGAGGGGTAGAGCCGAGCTGGATCAAAACGATAGCCACTGTTTCACTGTCTGACCCTTCTTCGATTTCGAGTTGGAATGCACCATGTCAAGAATGGCTGAACCCAGCACGTGGTGTCACATCTTCCAAACCACCCAACCACCCACCTACTCACTCGACTCGCTCGCTCACTCACTCACTCACTCAACCCATCTCGTTACTCTCTTTCTGACTCGTAAATCTTTCATTTCTTTTGGCATTTTACTCTTTCTGTAAATATTGCATCTTCCTAACTTTGATTTATATTTCGTTATAAATAAATAAAATGATGAATAAATACGTGGTTTAGATTTTCTGCTTGGACCGCATAAAGTGAAATGTCAGCTTCAGATCCTTTAACACTGGCGTTTTAAAGCCTTTTAAAATAATACTAACAGTTCGGATCAAATAAATTAAATTTAGAGCTACCAACTTCAACGTACTCTTACTTTTAAAAAATACAAACACAGTAATTGTAAACTGTATTTTATACTTTGCAAAAACTTAATTATATTAAAGGTTCATGCTTGACAACTAAGTTGATTACCACAGCAGTCATGGTTTTCTTCATTCCAGAGATGTGCCTGAAGTCTTTTAATGAAGTTTAGCTTAAAAACTATTCCTATAGCAAATGAATTTAAATTTCCTCTATCAATGGTTAACAATTATAATTATACAGTTGTAACTATGATTACACGAAAAACAATCACATTAATTCGTCCTCTCTCACCGTAAAACCATAGACGTGTACAAGAAAAAGTGTGGACTCGATAATCACAAGGGATTTAAAATAATAATTTTGTAAAGAAACTTGAAGTTGAAGCCAAACTCAATCTTTGTTTATATACGGATTCTTTGAAAATTAAGGCCCAGATTCACAAAAATGTCGTTATTAACGATGTCTGTAAATTCACAATACGCGTCGTTAGCGATGTCTTACATGGAATTCACAATACGCGTCGTTAGCCTTCTTAAACGTAACGACGAGAAAATAGTTCTCTGATTTTGAGAATACGGAAATAACGTCTTTGTTTGCTTGAAAACAGCCAATAAGAATCCCGACTACAGCGGAAGTAAGGAAAATGAAGATAGCGAAAGCAACAATTACAGTTGATGACTACGAAATAATGAAAGAACTCTTTCTAGGAAATATCAAGGGCTGAAATATAGAAATTATTTTTATGAAATATATCAAATGCTAATAAAGAAGCATAGAATGGAAAAAAATTTATTCGGAACTCAATACCTTTTGGCCTGGAAGGGGGAGCGATTGTACAAGTTCGCTAATTTGTTCTTTCATTTCTATGTCGACTGAGCCTCTCGGTCAATTGGAAAATCCAAACCGTAGAAAATCTACAGTCTCGAATATGTTCGGTTTTGTAATTTTGCAGCCATATATAGCTCGATCTAATGGCAGCAAAATGGTAGGGGGACTAATGACAGTCTAATGACGACATGGAAAGAAGGATTCCACGAAAAAAAAAATTGTAGTTCCAAACGTCGTCGTTAGGGGAAACGGTGGCGCTGTTTTAGCCTGCGTAGCCGAGAATTTGCATAAAACGTAGGTAAAAATCCATAATGCAAATTCTCGATTACGTAAGTAACAACAGTAATTCGGGCTGCAAAATGAGGCGTGGTCACCACCCGACTTTCTTATACATAAATGACCTGGTCCAAATTCAGAAAAAAATTAAACAACTGTCTAAAAAATCTACTTCCGATAGAAATTTTAAAAAGGTTTGTGAATAAAAGTTACTTCAAATTAGCTTCTAAACACTTTGGTATAGATTCCAAATTTGCCTATACCATCTTATTTCGCCTATACCATCTTATTTCGCAAAAAACTGGATTTTGACAAGAGTAAAACTGGTACTTCCGGTTGGAATTTTGAAAAACTTTCTGAACAAAAGTTGTTTATAATTGAAATTGGAACACTTTTTACCCCATACAAAATTTTCATAAACGCAATGTTTAACGAGATATTTTAAAATTTATATTTTGGCGCTGGAGTAAACTGACACTTCCGGTTCACCGATTCCACTGGAAAACTAATCAGACGTCCAGAGGAAGATTATAATCTTAAGTTTAAAGTTTGGTCTCGATAGCTTTAGCCGTTTGGACGCTAGCGTGGACACACACACACAGACATACACACACACACAGACATTTTCCAGAAATCACTTTTTCGTAATCTAGGGACCCTAAAACGTGAAGATCAGTGAAAATCTGGAGGTCGAAGTTTTTCGTGATTACAATACTTCCTTATACTATGTATAAGAAAGTAAAAACATGCGGAAAGCTCTGAAAGACATTCCAAGAACCAGTTTAGCTCAACATGCGTCTTACGTTACCTCAGCACGTTACTTGGAAAGGGAATGTCACTTCTTACATTTTTCACTTCTTGTGGGTGATTGGTTGGTCCGATTTGGATTTTTTTTTTTGGTCAACATGATCTTCTGCTTCAGAGAGGCAAGGAGAAATCTACATGCTGCAGTTAGGTTGTATCGAGACAGATACCCTAACGAACGCCATCCATCTCGTCAAACAATGCGTCACATTATTCAAAGATTCGAGGCTACAGGGAATGTTAACGCAGAACGAGGACGATTAAGGGCACAAGGCGACGAGGATACAACAACACTAGTTCTGGCTGCAGTTGCTGCAAATCCCCACACAAGCAGCAGAGCAATTGCTGCAGATGTTGGGTGCCATCAGAGAACTGTTCTCAACATTCTACACGCACATCATTTTCACCCATACCATATTCATTGTCACCAGGAGTTACTGCCATTGGATTATGTTGCTAGGGCCGCCTTCTGCAACTGGTTACTTACCTGCCTGGATGACAATCCAAACTTCATTCATGAGGTGTTGTGGACAGATGAAGCCCAGTTCACCAGGGATGGAGTTATCAACAGGCACAACCATCATCACTGGGCAGACGAAAACCCACGATATCTGCGAGAAGCAACTCATCAAGTGAACTGGAGAATCAATGTGTGGTGTGGATTGTACAATGACACTGTGGTTGGACCGTTTTTTTACGATGGAAGACTGACTGCAGAACGCTACCGGGCTGAAATTCTCAACCTGGTAGTCACAGACTTCATTGACAATTTGCCATTGGCCTCGTATCGGCGCACGCGGTTTCAGCATGATGGAGCTCCTCCATATTACGGGTTGGTCGTTCGCGAGCGTCTAAGTGAGATGTTTGAACAACGATGGATTGGCTCCCTTTTTTACACCACTTGACTTTTTCTTGTGGGGATACCTGAAGGACAAGGTTTATGCTACGCAGCCCGCCTCACTGGAGGATCTGTTTCAACGAATCCAGGAAGCGTGCCGAGGAGTGACACCAGCCATGCTTGCCCAATTGTGTTATGGTGCCCACGGTCGTCACATCGAGCATCTTGTTAATTAACTTTTTTTTTTAAACTGTTTGAAGTAACTTGTTTGTTGAATGCGACTGTTTGTAAGCTACAAACAGTTCACCACGTGATTGTGGGTGATTGGTTGGTCCGATTTGGATGATTTTTTTTGTTTTGTTTGTTTTTTTATGCTGAACAAGTTTGCAATTGGGCTTTTTTCTCTATCCCTTACGGTTTTTGAGATAAATTTTGAATTTGTCCTAATTTGCATATTTGGGATGATGAAAAGTGCACCACGGGATAGGCCACCCACAACTTCCTATTCATTGGATTCATCAAAATTGACATATCTGCCTTCGGTTCAAAAAATAAAAGAGGGGTTCAGACTTTTGTGTTCACCCTGTATACCAAATTTGGTGGAAATCGGAGATTGGCACTTCAGAACTGTTCCTGGAGAATACTTTCAGTTTAATTACAAAGACCGTGTATATACTTGTAGAGCTCAGGGGTAAGAATAACAGCGAAAGATCGAGGTTGATTGGTTGATTCTTAGGTTTTGGGTGCGTCAATATCTTGGTCATTTCGCACCCTTAAGCCTGACGTAACACAATCCTGATAAAATTTCACATGAATATTATTTTACACCTTCTGGGAACAAACACAAACGAACATTTATTCCAAAGAAAATCACGGATCCGCGGACTATTCTCATAGGCTAACCCAAAAATAAATTCTATCATTTATTTTACGTTGAGTAGTTTCTGTCTGTATAACCACTAATCTTCAAGATCTGGGAATAACTTTTGAATATAATGGCTCTTTCTTTGAAACAAGCGGACGAGATTCTTGCTGAAATGTCTAAGAGAATCGGTTGTCTAGTTCGAAATTTTCTCAAAATCATATGACATTTTACCAGATGCGAACAAGTGATCAGCATCAGAAACTGAGCAATTACCCTTGTCTGGCCTCTAACATAATGGCATTAGTAAGGTGCCTAGAGATTTTGATCTTTCAATCGCATTATTTGCCATCATTGTTATTCCAAAGATTTTCTATTGTTGTTTGATATGATTCACTGGCATAAATAGAGGTGCTTTCTCTAGAGTTATTAAAAAACACATGGTTCTTTCATTAAAAAAATAAGCTGTCTCTCTTCTACTATGTTAAAATGTATTTATCAGCGATCTATTATTTTAGATTTTTACTAGAAAATTGTATTTGTAAATTCTGAAGAAGGTTTTTTCTGGTTATATTGATTCTCCAAAATTGATTGCTGCCGTAGGATTAAGACATAATTATTCTAACCGTAGGTCATCGATCAGGTTGGTGAATATTAATTGTCCTATAAACCCTTGCTGTATCGATCCTACTTCTAAAATTACCATAATTTTTAATAATTGCATTGTCTGTTGTGATAATGACTTTGATGTCTTTTGACATTACAGTATTTTTCTGTTAGTTTTAATGTTTTCCTTTTTATTATTAATCCCTGTTTGGGCGATCTCCTGTTTTGGAGGGCAGCTGTTTCAATTATTTATTTTGAGTCTGTTTGATTATTAATAAAATTCTCGCGTACAGTAAAAATATTGCACTTAAACTTAATTTTATTGTAGAAAAGTAAAGCTAAATTTATTTTTTACATAAGAAAAAATCAATAAAAAATTATTTTATTACCTAACACGCGTTCTGCATAAATATGTAATTTATTTAATTAAAAGGTGCATCCTTTGGTTAGTTAATTTAAGAAATTAAGATGTTAACTGGTGCTTGTGTATAACAATTCCCAAAGTAATTTTTACAATCTACTCAAGGGAATAAACTTTCCCATTAACCCTTCTAACACCCGTAATTTTAACACGATAATTCTCAAAGACCCGAAATTAAAACATTTTATTTTATTGGCTCTAAGGAAGAGCTCTTTCCCCGACTCCGCTACCCCCGCACATCGTTCTATTCCTTTCCTCCTCCCCTCCCCCCCTCTTCCTTCTAGCAGATTTTTTTCTCTCTAAAAGGGGTTTCAGTACCACTGATTCCGTCAGAGAATGAAACTTTCGACGCTTATATCAGCTTCAAAAGGCGAAAGATTCCAACGTGTTGCCATGGCGACGGGATCCCTTAATCCTCTGCTGTGGTGGCTCCGAATCTGTTGCAACAATTGGAAAGAAGAAGCGCGGGGTGGGGGTGGGGGAAACTCTTTGTTGAAGCCCTATCTATCCCTATCCCCTTCCTCCCTTGTTAATTGGCTACTTTCAATATCACGAGCCCTGATTCCTCGTGCAACTACAACAGATTAAATATTCACTTCTCGTTCTTTTCCACGGGAAGCAGAGAAATAAAGAGAACGGCGATAGGATAGAAATTGTCGCGATTATGACACTGTGGCCCTCTTATTGAAAATTTCACAGATGACGATTAGAAGAAACCAAGTCTTCCGAATGATTTTCATAACTACGACTCTGGGCTATTGAAGTCGAACAACCCTATTAAATTTTCTCACAATAAACAAATAAATAATTTGGAATTCAGTCCTGTGCCTGAAGAAAATGAAATGGAATAAATTATTCTGATGCTTTTTGTTGTTGTGTTTTTTTTTTCAATTTCTAGAGAAGTGCTGGGTAAATAAATTTATAGTATTTACTAGGTAACCACAAAAGTTCTTGCCATTTTTATGTTGCCATAAAAGGAAGTGATAGAAGGTATACAAATGAGTGTACAATGTGGTCCCAAAAATCTTTCACGGGGGGGGGGGGGGACAGGGAGGTTAGCCTGTATAAATAAAGGGTTGTTGGACATTCATATCAATCATATCTCGTGCAGAGGTGAAGACAAATGGAGGTATCGAAAGAGTTGGTTAGGTGTTGTTTGATTTATGACTTCAAAGGTGGGCTTGTCAGCAGCAGCATCAAGTCGCCGAATGTGTATTGCGTTTGGGGATGATGCTGTGAATGAACGTACCGCAAGGCATTGGTTCCAGAAATTCAGGTCGGGAGAATTGGCCATTTGCCTGTAGTCTAGTGTGTCTGGTGGACTAGACGCCAAATGGTTCACTACGAGCTGCTATCAACTGGCCAAACTAACACTGGGGACCTGTACTCCCAGCAGTTGGAACGTTTCCAACAGGTATTGCAGCAGAAGGAGCCAGCATTGGTGAATCGCAAAGGGGTACTCTTCCTTCATGACAGTGCCTGGCCCCATGTGGCGCGGATGGCCAGAGAAACCATACAGCGGCTTGGCTGGGAAACTTTGTGTCATCCACCTTACTCACCAGATCTTGCTCCAACGGATCTGGACAAACATCTTCGTGGAAAATCCTACACCAATGATACTCACCTGCGAAAGGCACTCGCGGACTTCTTTGAGTCCAAGACCGGCAAGTTTTAAAGCCAGGGTATTGGTCATCTGGAGCACGTTAGCAGAAGGTGCTAGATGTCAAAGGGGATTACTTTGGGGACTAGGGATACGCTCTTTTTTGTGAACATCATTTTGTTTTCCGGAATTAACAACCGCAAGAACTTTTGTGGTTACCTAGTAAAATCGGTTTCTGAACACAGCATTCATATTGTTCTTGTAAAATTCCCTAAGAATTATCTCAAAATGCAATGAAATAAAACAATTCGTATAGTTTAGTTGCTTCCTCTTATTAAAAAAATTCTAGAATTCTCCAGTCACGAACATCGTACCTAGAAACACGTATTTCTGTTTGCACAATAGCTCTGTGCCCATCATATACGTAGTCGACCTGTGTTCAGCGAATCCATCCCAGATGCCAAGACCAAATTTCAATTCAAACCAAAATTTGTGGACTTTACGGTGGTTATCATTTGCTAACTCAACTCTAGCATAGATCCTGGTAATGGCAATTAAAAAAATAAGGAGTATTCTCCCCTAGACTTTCTCGTATTCAAACGGTGTTCTATAGAGCAAAACCTGTTGAAATAAGGCCCCCCTGAAATGGGCTAACTGCAAAATGTATCAGGTTTGCTTCAAATCGAGCCACGGGTTGCCGAGATATGGTTTCTTTTCGAGTACCTTAATTAATCAACAATTAAAATTAACACGGCCTTAATTGTTAAAAGGAATGGAGAAGTTTAATTGTTTACTTTTGTTGCGTCACTTGCTTAACTTCCGAGGCCAACGAGAGACAGGCCAGGGCACTCAAAAGTCACCTGATCATCGGGGTGCGGGCAACAATCCATTCTTCATTGTTTCCAACAAACGAAAAAATACTGATTGTTAAAATTCAAGATGGAGACAATGAAGGGTCTCTCGTTGGCCTCGCTTAACTTCCGAGGCTAACGAGAAAGACAGGCCCCAGCACTGAAAAGTCACTTGACCAAAATAAGTCTAGCAACAATGTAATTAATGTAATCTTCATTGTTTCCAATCTGAATTTTAACAATCAGTGTTTTTTCGTTTGTTGGAAACAATAATGGTTGGATTGTTGCTAGACCTATTTTGATCAGGTGACTTTTTCAGTGGCTACGCTTAACTTGCTTCACTTCAAGCAAAATAAATATACAGGGTGTTTACTAAACATACTGCAAAAATTTAAGGGATGATTGTTTGGGTTATTTTAAGAATCTTTTGTCCTTTGATGATTTTCGAAGGAATACCGCTTTGTTTCGAAGATACAAGGCAATAAAGGTTTATGCATGATGGTGGTTTATGATGTGGTTTATGCATTTTATACACGAAGTACATGTATGAACTGAACAATATCCACATGAAGTATGTGAAGACAGTTTTCAACATCAGTTTTTATTGAACGTTTGGGTTGGAATTCTGGTGACCGGTTAATTGGACCGGTTTTTCTACCAGGAAGACTTACCGGTGAGGTATATCGAAATTTTGAAACACTCGCTGCCTGTCGTTCTAGAGGATATACCACTGGCAACGAGAAGTGTAATGTGGTTTATGCACGATGGTGCACCAGCGCATTTTTGTGTGGTTACTCGTAAATTTTTAAATTTAACGTATCAAGACCGCTGGATTGGTCGAGGTAGACCTCACTTATGGCCTGCTCGATCCTCGGAGTTAAATTCCTTGGATTTTCTTCTATGGGGTCATCTGAAATCGTTAGTTAACACTACTCCAGTGGAAAATGTATAAGATTTGAGAAATAGGATAGTTGATAGGTGTAATGCAATAAGAAACATCCCTGGTGTTTATTGAAAGTGTTCGGCAGTCAATGAGAAGATTGGATTCATGATTCCTAGCTGGTGATAGTCATTTTCAGCAGATATTGTAGATTAAGACGCTTTACATGTAATATTAGATAATAAAGATGGTTTTTGTCGAAAAACCTTTTTCGCCCTGTATCTTTAAAACAAAATGGCATTCCGAAAATATCAAAGGCCAAGATTATTAAAATAACAAAAAATAAATAAATAAAAAAAAAATCACCCCTTGAATTTTTGCCGTATGTTTAAAAATGCCATGTATAGATGTTATGATTAGTAGGTGTTCAGGTAAAGTTCGCCCTTTTGCTTGTGCGAAACTAAATTTGGCCAAAATCTGGTTGTCTTTCATCATTATAAAGGCGTATACTAACAAGGGAACCCACATAGCCTAACCGCTTTAACAATTGAGTCTTTGTATGGCTATGTATGCTGAAAAATTCGTTTTCGCGGTTTATTTTGAAAGAAACAATTTCGCACTCTCTTATTTTGCATAGATCTATAGTAGCTTCAGATGAGTAACATATTTCAATTTGGTGGAAATCTGTGACATACATGTTCGAGGGATTCCCTTGTAAGTTTTATTTCTTTACCATTATTTAAAATCTTATTTATATAAAGAAAATCGAGTGTGTGTTTAGGTAGGTTTAAAATACAGGGCGTACTATTTCCGTTTGATAGGTTTGGTCCAAAGGTTGATACAGATATATACAACTTTGATGTAAGGAACAGCTACCAAATTTCATCCATCTAGCTCGTTACGTTTTTGAGTTATCATGTTCACGCACGGACAGACACACAGACATACTTCAAAAAATATACTTTTCGGACTTAGGGTGGTCTAAAATGTCGAGATTCATCAAAATCTCGAAGTCGAACTTTTTGACGATTATAATACTTTTTCTGTTACGAGAAAGTAAAAAAACTACAACTGAGTTTATTCTCTGATATCGAATGCTATCTTTATACCTGAAAGATATGTTAAAGCCCAAATTCCATCCTTCTGTAAAAAGAAGTCCTCGAAATCCTCTTCTATTAAGGAAAATTATGTGATGTATATAAAGCTCCTTTATGTTTACCTTGTATTTAAAAAAAAAAAAAAAAAAAAAACGTTTAATTTTATTCCATCTTTGCTTATAATTTATTATTGGTATAATGGTGAAACGATTGAACACCATAGTATACAGGGTGTCTCAGAATTCATTGTACAAATTTCTAGAGAAGTTAGTATGGGTGATTCTAAGCAAAAAAGTTCATATGAACATGGTTCCGAATTTGAACGATAACTGAGATATGAACAGAAATAAAAATGCCGCCACCAAGATCAACAAGTTAATAACTCAGATTCTGTAATGCCTAGATTAATGAAATTTGGGGGAATAACAGGGTACATAAGACCGTGTATACCGTTAAAATTTGATTTAATTCCAACGAGAAATTTCCGAGTTACACAGTCAAAATTTTAACAAGTGCTAGTTAGTACTCGCAAGTGAGCACGTGTTATGATGTTGAATGAGTAACTCGGAAACTTCTTGTTGGAATTCGATCAAATCTTAACGGTATACACAGTCTTATGTACCCTTTTATTCCCCCAAATTTCATTAATCTAGGCTTTACAAAACCTGAGTTATTAACTTATTGATCTTTGTGGCGGCACTTTTATTTCTGTTCATATCTCAGTTATCGTTCAAATTTGGACCCATGTTCATACGAACTTTTTTGCTTAGAATCCCCTAGAAGTTTGTACAATTAATTCTGAGACACCCTGTAGATTAGCCTTAAGATTTCATAGTAATTGGAGCATAGGATTTATGCGAGGGACGTTCAAATATGAATAGGAATTCATCAGCTAAACTTTATTTATAGAATAAAATAATATACGTTTATACACTATTTTCTATGTAGTCCCCTGTCACTGCAATGCACTTGTTCCAGCGCCCAGGAAGTTTATTAGTTCTAGATGAATAAAAGTCTTTTGAATGAATGTTGACCCATTTTTGAACATGTAGCATTGAGGTTCTCGGCCGACGAGCATGAGGCTCTTACCCAAAAATCTAGAGTCTATGATTGGGGGAAGTCTCTTAAAGAAGAGCGGGTAAGAGTTAAAAACGAACCACAACGAGAACTTCAGCGCTGAGTAAGAATGAGTCGATTCTTCAATTTCAATTCCGATTTCAATTATTAGAGATTGTTGCAAAGTCAAATTAACACAGTCTAACACGTGAAATTGGAAATTTAATTGGACACACCCAATCAAGCTTTCCTTGGAGAGGGTATAGGCATCATCAAGTATACGCGTACTCATTAAGAAAATGCACACGGGAAAGTGTTAAGTTGTTAACAACTGAAGAGCAGCTGCTACTCTCTAATTAGAACCTCTCTAAGAAAAGTAGAATGTCATTACATTAAATATCGATTTGTATCAGAATTTCAGTTTTCCTCTTTCAAGAGAAACATTAGAAGAACCTGAAGAAAAGAGTTTTTGCTATTAAAGCATCCTACTAAAATAAACATTTTATGGGTAATAATTTAAGTGATCATGTACTAAGATATATTTTTAAAAATTCTTAGTTATACATTATCATTAAGAAATATAGATATGAAAATTTCTTGTAATGATAAAATGGTGATGTGCAATAAAGCTAATTTTTTCTTTTTTTAAAGAACAAATATCAATAGAAAATTTAGATCCTGCCATATAGATTCGTCCAGTGATTGATTATAAAACAGACAAAAATACTATTGACTTGGGTCCGTAATATCCAAGAAGTTAAGGAGAATAAATTCTAAATATATTTTCCAATCACACCGCAAAATGGGGCCCGAACAAATTTTTTCAGTGGATTCATCTAGGCTCTCTAAATGTATAATCAACGCTGTTCCGCTTATTATCGCAGCAATAAAATCAAGAAGGTTAAATAAAAAGAGCCATCTTATTTTGACACAATAATAGACTATTATATGAGAGGAGTGATTTGTAATCATTGAATTAATAAGTTAATCTCCTGTTACTAATGAGTTAAATAATGAATAAAAAAATGAAATAAAACAAAATAAAAGTCACTAATCTCCTGATGAAAGTTGAGGTTTGCTGTAATCGAATGCACTTGAATTAAGGAAATCGATGAACTTGAAGAAACTGAAGAAATGACGAAATCACAATAATAGAGTTCACTTTCCAACGACAAAGCAACGAAAGATTCGTCATCGATTCCAACGCTCAATGAAGATTAGTCACGATTCTTTACCATTATCTTCCAGCTTCAGGATATAAGAATCCTGTGCTTTTTGGATTTCAATACTGAGAGATTCTTAAAATATACGGGCGAATTACGCCCTGGAAAAAGTATACTTCCCGAAAATTTCAATGTTTGAAATGATGCCGAATTTTATTAATTTATTTATCTATTACTTATTTCTTTAGTATACCAATACAATGTAAATGTTTATGAAAAAAAAATCTGCACATTTGACTTTGATAAAAAGTCAAAAAGTGAAAAAATATTTTTTAGCCGTGCCATATGACTCATCTTTGGTCAGAACATTGTAAAATGGAACGTCTTGGAACATTTCACCATTATAGCAATTTCCCGTTCTGACTTTCCAGATCCATGCAAACAATAGATTCGTCGTATTTCCACCTCCGAGCTCTGTTCCCTTGGGCATGTTTGTGGAGGTTAAAGGCACTCGTGACGAGTTGGCAGATTTTTGCATTATGGACATGTCCTCTTAAGACAACGGTGAATATGCAATAACCTTTTCATTATGTAACACTATTTTCAGGTTTTGTTTCACTGTTTAGGTCAAGTAATAATTGTGCAGTTTTTTTTAATAAGAAACTTATAGCGCATATTGTTAGTAATTTTCTTAAAGTTATAAGCTGCTTGACTGTCATTGTTATTTTTATTGTCTTGTTCCATCGTAAAATTGAGACTCTTCTAATGCAGCAATTATAATGCCCCTTACTTTACTAAGGACCAGACGTGGGAAACTATTCCTAAGGTTTTCCATATCTCGCGGAACGTTTAAAAAAATATACGAGGGTTGGGGCATAAGTCATGGCAACTATTTTTTTTCTCATAGCTAAGGGATAGTATCACAAAATGTCATATGTCTCGAGGAAACCGTTCATTCATAGTATATTTCCACAACACCAGATGGCTCTGTGATTTCCTTTTGTTGCATTGAGAACAATGTTAAATCAGTTCTTAGTCAACCGCCGTGCAGGATGGATGTAACCCGAGTTGTACAACGCTCGTATATCAATATAGCCGGTCTCCGCTGGCTTTGGTAAGAATTGGAGCACCAACTATACTCTCCGGACTTTTCTCCATGTGATTTTGACCTTATACGGACGGTAAGGAACCATTACGTGGTAGACAGCTTCGGACACGAATGGACATTGCAAATACGGGTATTGTGCAACAGGAGATGACCAGATTTACACATGGTGAGAGAAATGGTGAAGCAGATGATATGGGAGCCTGTCATATCGTTGACAGCGTACTGTGACATAGCCCCTTAGATAGTAAAGGCCCGTTCAATGGCCGGTTTCCCTGTAATCACTTTCGATATTAATTGTCACCAGGAGCGCTGCTTTCATGAACTTGTTAGCTGATCGTCGCATAGTAAAAGGAACGTTCATAAACCACCTGGTCAATGTTTTGGGGGGATGGGGGCCAGAATTTGGCCATATATGAGCACCAAAGGGAGGGAGGGGGTCAAATAAAGACCAGGTGATCAAATTAATTTCAAAATCATTCAAAATTCTGCATTTTAATATCTTTTTTTAGGGGGTGGTCTGATTTCTCTGATCACGTAATTTTTGAGGTGGGAGGTTCAAATATGACCACCTACTCTAATACTATGCCACCGATGACCACAGAGAGGGAGGGGGTGAAAAAAGTGACCAGATGGTTTATGAACAGTCCCAAAGATATTGATTCACCATTGCTCGCATGTTGCTCGATAAAATTCCAGAATTACCTGATATTTCTATCTACCTCATTGTTCCCACAAGCAACTCAAGACCCTTCCAACAAATTTAATTAATTTCGGCTTTATATAACTTTTTAGTTGCTTTTTTTGCCATGATCTTAAATATATTAAAAACATTAAAAATAATAATAGCCCAGCTTCTCCTTAGCCTATATAAAAATTCCTGACTCTCTTGTTAATGCTCTAAATTTTCTCAGCAAAGACAAAAATAATTAGTGTTGCTAAATATAATGATTCTCAGCGTTTTGTACGATACTTCAAATGTTAAAATGATGCGTTAAACTGCAAGAAATTTGCAAAGAAACCCTTATTTACGAAAATAATAAAATTGTCATAAAAATTGTAATGTAAGAAAACAGTATTTTATTTAAAATTAAATGCTCGCTCTTGTTGCTCATTAGAAAAAATACTTTAGAATTCAAAATAAATTTTTTTTTTCTAATTTAGCTTGCAATTATTCAAAATTATTTTGGTTTATGTACTAAAAATTAAGTTTACTCTTTCGTTTTACAGAAATTAGCAGTAAAAATAACTGTTACCTCTTGATTCTAATAAGTACTCCACTAAACTAAGTTCAGCTTTTCAGCGCCCTCTAACGTCAAACAGCTGCAAAACTGATTACGCCGTTTACCATTGTTTTCTGGCCAGCTGAACGGGCCTTTACTATCTAGGGGGCTATGACTGAACGTTCAGGGGACTACTTTGAGGCCCTTTAGAATGGATATGTGTGCTGTAATGATTCTGGAACATGAAAGTTGTAACGTTACATCAACTACCTTAATAAACATGAAGAGCAAAATATTTCCGTGTTGTTAAATGTCCATACCTTTCCTCCATTCCTTGTCCTTTCATCTATATATTTCACATTTTCCACTCACGGTCGAATTCGCACAAAAAAAAAAATAGTTGCCATGACTTATGCCCCAACCCTCGTATATATAAATCTATACTTTACTGTAAATAGGTAGTACAAAAACTAAAATTTGAGTATCAAAATACGTCTGACAAATCAACAATTTAAACATGCAACGTTAAAGTGAAAAGAGTAAGTCTGTGTCCAGAGTAAAGAGAAGGAGACTATGTGTATATTCAAAATCAATATTTATTTCCGTAGCGGAATAGAAACGTGTATATCTTCATTGATGTCTTGATCAGATAAATCCTACGTGGGGTGTAGGCTTGGTAGGTTGGTTCCAGGATTGGTTGAATCTGAAAAGATTTTACACAAGAGGCATTAGAATTGTCATTAAATTGATCTAAGCATTATTATCTATAATGAGGACTTAAGCTACTAGACACAGTTACTATAAAGCGATCCAAAAGTCGCGCACATCGAAACATGTTCAGCAATTTGTATGTGAGCGACTTTTGAATCGCCCTGTATTTTGGGACGCTGCGCTTTTAAGCATTAGCCCCTAAACACGAAATGGGGCCCCACCTGCGACACGCGCACTAATGGAATTGCTGTTGATATTTGGTCGAGCCGGTGTCAATTGGTGAGGGTCACCTGAACTTGTTTCTACGTCATTTATACCGCTCCTTATTCCAGCTACTGCTCGACTTAAATTAGCAAAAAGTTTTTTTACAATTAGAATGGGACGACGTACCTTGCCGAGCTGGATTAATTTGATGAGTTCAAAAACTGCTTTTCTTTTTGTCGACACAAATTTAGATGTTTCCCTTTGCGAATCTTGAAGAAAAAAACGTCCTTAGGTCTATTTTCTTTTTCGCTTTACCCCACAAGTTACGAACGATGCTTTTTCTGTCATATCTAATAGAATGGAAAATGATAATGGGCCTATTATAGCCCAACTTACGTCCATTTCGTTTTCTTCACTTTATCGAAGCGAAAACATGGATTAGTCTTGAAATCATTAAGCTGAAAAAAGGCATTAAAAGTATTGTCCTTGTCTTGGCTTAAACAATTCGGGGGAGGCTTTTTTCTGTTTACACAAGATAATGTAAAACTCACAAAGCGAGGTGCCTAAAGAATAGTTCCATGACTTGAATGTTGAAGTGGCCCACTCAGAGCCCGGACCCAAATCCAATCGAAGCTTCCGGTGTCAACATCTACTGCAGACCTCGCCAGTGCACTTAGAGAAGAGTGGAGAGCAATTTCTGCAGAAACTTATTAAAAACTAGTCGAAAGCCTCCCTAGCAGAATGCACGCCGTTATTGCAGCGAAAGGAGGTCCAACGACGTATTAGTCAGTTATAATACTGTTGTTTTCCGGATACTTCTGACAGCATAGGGAACAATCTAGTATAAAAAACTTATAAATTCGAATTCTTAAAAAGGATTAAAATCAATTTGAATTTTTCATCCTGGATAGGGGATTGGGCCACCTATCCAAGTTTTCTTCATTTTCATATATTTGCAGCAAAAGCATGGGTTAAAAATTCATTGCAAATCCAAGACTAAATCGAATAAAATATTAAAAAACTTAACCATATACTTTAAAAAGGTGCACTAAAAAGAAAAAATTTTTGGTGCCTCATTAAAATAGGAATTCACAAAATTAAAAAATTAAAATCTAAAGTTAAACGTGCGCTGCCACACTTTTGCTTTTTTTTTTTTTAATTCTATTAATTCCTATTGTAATGACACACAAAATAGTTATTTTACTTTAACGCAATTTTTATAGTAAAAATGTATGCTTAAAAGCTTTATTGTTAATTTTTTTTTTAATTTTACTAATGTTAGAAGGAGAAAAATACTCAAAATAGAAAAATAAAATTGTAGATTAAAAACAAAAAAAAAAACAAACTAATTAGCTTTATTGTTCCTCCATTTCTTAAGAATGGAAATTATGAAAATTAAAATATATAAAATTAATAAAGAAATATTGTTAAAATATTTATACCTTTCTGAAGTTGTCTTTTATATTGATAAATGTTCTTGTTGATATTTGGTTGGTTGGTTTGGTTTGGTTTGTTTGGTATTAACGTCCTTTT
>JAHWFO010031644.1:4299146-4322273 GCA_023313115.1 Rhysida immarginata
TGCGAGGCAAAATTTGCGGCCCCTATAACGCCGTCCTGAAATGACCATGGCAGTTGAAAAGGACGTTAATACCAAACAAACCAAACCAAACCAAAAGATACAGACAAGACAACGTAAAATCTTTCCCCGATTTCAAAAGGTTATCACACAAAAAGATGCTAAATACAGACGTGTTTTATCCCTACAATTCTTGCCTCAAAAAAATAATTATTTTTTTTTTACTTTACTTTATTCGTGTTTTTCAACATTTGCTCCGTTTGTTGACCCTGAAAACTTCTTTGGGGGAAGTTGTCGCTAAAATCCCTATTCTTGCCTTCGAAGTTTCAATATAAAAACTGAACTGAACACTTTTGTCCTTTGCACACCTCCATAAAGCACTCAAGAGGAGTAATGTCCAGAAAATTGTTGGTCACGGTGCCGGACCATTTCTTCCAAACCATCGATTTGGAAGTTTGGATTCAAGAAAACACGAACCACCAAACCTCACCCGTGGTTGTGCAGATAAATCCTCGAAGATAATCGACATAGATAGAAACGTAAAAGTTATGGTATTATAGGCCTATAGCATAGTTTTCGAGATACGTTTTTTTTTAATCAGATAAAGACTTTATGCTTACTTTATGGAAAAAATTTTAAAACTGTGAAATTATTACATAGTAATTAAAAGAATTTACTTTCATGCAGAATGTTGAAATTCTTTTTAAGTGTTGATCAAAGTCAACCAGAAAAATTCAGCATCAACAAATGTGATAAAGGAAAACGCATCACGCCTGTGCATCATTCTCCACAGACTTAGCATGACTTGGCACCGCGCCAACAAAAGGTTCCCCACCGTTGATCTAGAAGATTACTTCTAAATTTATGTAATATTTATCGAGAATGTAATCTTCTCTTAAAGAAAAAAAAAACCTAACTTCTTAAACAACATCTAGAAATAACAATTTAATTCTTCAAGAGAATCTATGTATGTAGTTCAAGTTCTCGGACATGAGAAATTTTTATTTACATGGAGGCTTATGTACTGCCTTTTGACATCGGCTGCAGCTTTATATGAAAACTGAAGCGAACATTCACGTGTCACATGGTCCAGGTGGTTCTTATTGAAGAGGACCATCAAGACTTACCTTCGATTATTTGCGTCGTTTATTGAATTGAAGACGATTCCACTAACTCCTTCTGGATTGACAATTTCACTGTCGGACGATTATCAAGCCAGTAAATCTTGTATTTTTGGCTTGGTTGATTGTTTCGTTAGGTTTTTAGACGCGTCAACATCTAGGTCATTTTTTGCGCCCTTTCACATGACTATTATCTTTATGCATTCCTGGGATAAACACAAACATGCATGCCCACAGCGGGAATTGAACCCGCGACCCGCCTGATTCGAGAACTGGAAAGTCTACTCCCCAGCCTTGTACGTTTAGGTTAGCTTTTTTAGCATGAGTATTTCGTAGAATGGTGAAATGAAATAATGCTTATATAAATAACAACAAATTGCACGTCTGGAAATAGAAAAAGCAAACGGACGAAACTTCTTTATCATTGCCTCGGGATGAGCATTTTAAGAAAGCGTACTGCATCGCAATTACATTAAAATGGCGTATTTATATATGTTTTTAAAAAAATAAGAGAGAAGTCATTTGGAGCAATGAGAACGAAATGAACCGAACAACAGAGTAAAGTGGCATTAGAAAACCTTGATTTCCTCTTCCTTTTCTCCCTAATCTTACACTCGATAAATTTTTATGGACCTTTAAGCTTGAAAACAAAATATAAACAAGAAGATTCGTAAACTTCTTTCACAATTGAATTAAATAACCTAAGTTCCAGCGTCTTTTTTTCTGTTTTTTTTTATTTCCTTTACAACGAATTTCAACTTTAATATGCTGTGAGTAAAATTGTCATTATTAAATAAGAGACATAAAAAATAATAACATCTCAACAGTGGAATCAAAAGGATTTAAATGAAGGAAATTTCGCTTCCCTTACTACGAAGTCTTTGAGAATTCAAAGCCGACTGAAGACAAGACTCATTGTGTGCATCACAAAGTACCATATTGTGCAATAATAAATTCTATTTATTTATCACTTATTTCATCATTAAAAAGACATTTTTTCATAAAAAATTCGTAATTAAGCTAATATGGTACTGAGAAAAATCTATCTTCAGCTTTATCAATAAATAATTTTGTATTCCCATGGTGGATTGAAATAACTTGTTCCAGGAGCAAGAACCTTGACAATTTGGACAGTTCTGCATTGCCAATAGTTTAGACCGGATCATTCCTGTATCAAGGTGAGTGCTCCTTCTCACAAAGCAAGGTGAGTGCAGGAATAATTTGAGGAGACAGGGGTTGAAGAAATTGACCGAGCCCAGATATAAATTCCATTGAATACTTGTGGGATGAATTGTAACAACGACTACAGTCTAAGTCACATTGCCCATTATCAGACAGAAATTATCAACATCTTCGGCAAGAATGGAAAGATATTCTTGAAGCTATCTACCAAAATCTAGTGGAAAGTCGTCCTCGGAGAGTTATGAAAGTAAAGGGATGTTCAACACCATATTATTTTTCATGAAATCATGGTTGCAGTGTCTAAGTGTAGGTGTCCAGAAAGTTTTCATCACACTTTGTAGGTCGTCAAGACTCACACGGATGTTAAAGTATATTTAAGAATGTATAGTGTATACTGTATATGGTTCGTTATTGAGCTATTTTTCCTTAGATTTATCCATTTATGCTGTTGAGGGGCTAGCGACCTTTTTAAACTCAAATTAAAATATTAAATGGAAAATGGGTCTCTGGAGGATTTTTTTACGCCATACCTCCGATATTATTAATTAAATAGAGAAAAATAGCAAAACATTCTACGGCCTGGACCCGAATCCAGAACCTTCGGGTTACCGTCCCGATGCTATCACGGATTTGCTTACTAACAAGGGGACCGCACGGACATGCCATCACGGATTTGGTTGAAATTTTAGGAGGTCAATCTACAGCATTAATATACCTTCTGTGTAAAAGGATTTGTATCAATACCCTTTCGTTTCGGAGAAAAAACAAAATTTTTTACGTTTATAATTGTAGTGCCAGATAAGTCAAGTGGGAAGAATAGTTTATTATTCAACTTAACAGCGGTGGCGCAGTGGCTAATGTCAGGCCTCTGTGATTTCCTGGCCCGGGTTTGGTTCCCGTCATTTTTTCAATTTTTTTTTTTTATATTTTTTTTCATTTTATTTTGTGTTTTTGCCATTATTATTTGTTTGCACTTTGCCTAGTAACATTCACATAGATAAGCAACGAATGCGCATAGACCATCGATAGTGCGAATAGATCTTTATCGGTTCTTTTTCATTTCACGCGCCAAATTAACATTAGTTTTCCGTTTTCGGTTACTATGGAAACGGGTTTGGGGGGACGGGAGGGATGGAGAACGGATCCGTCATAACCGTCCGTGAATTTATTTATTTATTTAGCGTATGGCGCTACACACCAACTAAAGCACAGTGTGTAGGTAGTCAGGAGATCACGTTAAAGTGATTGTTTGACAGCCGATTTTTTTCTAGTTCTTTAACTAGATTTATGAAATGATGATGAAAGGATGATAATAATGAGAAGGGACAAACAAACACAAACATCCATGCCCTCGGCGGGATTCGAACCCGCGACTCGCTGGTTTCGAGAGCGGAAAGACCTGCGCCTTAACCCTCTCGGCCACCGAGCCGGCACCGTCCGTGAAAATATTGTACAACGCATTTTGCATATTTTTTGGATCTGTGATGTCGCTTATGTATGTGAATGTTACTATGCAAAGTGCAAACAAATAATAATGGCCAAAAAAAACCAAAAAAAAAATGAATTAAATAACAGGAATCGAACCCGGGCCAGGCAATCACAGAGGCCTGACGTTAGCCACTGCGCCACCGCTGTTAAGTTGAATACCATTCTTCCCACTTGGCTTATCTGGCACTACAATAGTAAACGTAAAACATTTTATGTTTTTCTCCGAAACTTAAGGCCATTGATTCAAATTGTTTTACACAGAAGGTATACAGGGTGTTACAAAAGGTATAAACCAAACTTCACAAACAGATAAGAGGCTTGAAGGTGAACAGATTCTGTTAATACATGAGGGGTGGGAACTCAACTATTGCCTAAGTAACGTTAGAGGCAGGAGCAGTAATCAGAGTGTACATGAAATCAGAGAGTAAGTATGCACAGGGCACACGTTTATTATGGAACTGCGAATCTACTAAAGCTTTACAAAATATGTTCAAAATTTGAGCCAGCCATGGCCTCATATACATGGTATCGGCGCAACATGGACTTTCGTATGCGGCCAAAGATTCCGGGCATTGCTCTGAGGTGTCTGAAACAACTGCGAAGCGAGCTGCCAGATCATCAATGCTTGTCACAGGGGTTCGGTACACAACTGATTTCATGTGGCCCCAAAAAAAGAAATCCTTGCCAAAGAACTGCAACTTGTTTGCGTTGTGCCATCATTTGCATGCTTTATCACTTGTCATTTGCTCTCCCATTAACTTGACAATGGTTGAGTTCCGGCCCCTCATGTATTAACAGAATCTGTTCACCTTCTTGTCTTCTACCTGTGTGTGAAGTTTGGATTATAGCTTTTGATACACCCTGTATTAATGTTGTAGATTGACTTAGAATTTCAACCAAATCAGCGATGACATGTCCGTAAGCCACCGTGTACATGGTGTCGCTATCGAATATGTCCTAGGCGCATAGGTTAATGCGCGGCTCCTTGTTCAAATTAAAATATTACAAAGGACGTAGTAGGAATATTACAAAATGGCTGTTTACGGGCCACCCCAAATTCATTTATTTCGGGTATGACGGAAGGACGAAAATTAAATTTTTCAAAGAATATTCCGACTATGTTCTATTTAACAACAAAAAAAAAAATTCAGCTTATTTCGTCTTCTATAATTACTAAAATGAAAGAAAGTGGGAAGTAGTGAGTAATATTAATAATAGATAGGAAACTGTTTATGATATACATGTGTTATAAATTAAAATGAAAATTATTTTCTATGATGCCTCTATAATTCACTTCTTAATATTCAACGGATAGTATCAGTGTCATTTGAACGCGTATAACAAAATAAGATTTCTTAACGTTTTTTGGGGTTCAGTCAGTATTCTAGCATTTGGTTTGTTTTTTTTAACATAAGAGCATTTTGAAGATACTTGTTCATTTTACTCTTGTACTTTGCAGAGACAGATCACATACTTACTTTTCAAACCCGCTTATCCGTTAGGGTCGCGGGGGCAGCAGCCCTATGGAGGATCTTCGGCGATCGCGATCTTCCGCCATCAGGCGCATGTCCTCCCTGGGAATACCCAAGCGACCCGAATCCAGATTCTCCCGACCTGGTTCTAAGCCGACCCCTTGGTCTCTTACACCGGCTTGGAAAATAACAACTGCCTAAGAAGACCAGTTTGCGGCATCCGTATCACGTGGCCATACCAGCGCAACAGAGATCTCTCCATGCGGAGAAATAGCGGCTCAACACCTAAAGATTCCCTTATTGTGCTGCTGTACACTCTATCTAGTAGGGTAATACCTGCCATACCTCTCAGAAATCTCATTTCGGCCGCTTGTACCCGCGATCGCACTCTTTCGGTCACTACCCAAGCCTCATGACCATAGGGTGAGAATGGGGACAAAGATAGATTTGAAGACTGAGAGCTTGGCTTTGTTACCCAGCTCGCGTTTCGTTACCACGGATCGCCACAGTTCACGTCTGACACAGCTTGCCGCACCGATCCGAGCATCCAATTCTTTCTCCTGCCGTCCATCACTCGTGAATGCAATCCCGAGATACTTGAATTTCTCCACCTGTTTCAATGAGGCAGGCTGTCTTGAAAGGACCAGAACCTCAGATTTAGCCACACTGATCTTCATCCCAGCTTCTTCACATTTGGCTGCAAACCTGTCTAGTGCATGCTGAAGGTTCGTGCGAGAAGACCCAAGGAGGACAAGGTCGTCAGCAAATAGCAACCTCTCCACCAGGCAGTCGCCCACACAAACACGCTCATCGCCTCGGCTGCCCCTGTCTATCCAGTCCATAAAGATAATGAACAAGAGAGGCGATAGTACGCACCCTTGGCGGAGTCCAACACCCACGGTGAACGGCCTTGACTTAATGCCATTTATCCAGACACACATCTCAGAGCTTTCTTACAGAGACATGATAGCAACCAGTTATCACGACAGAAAGTACCCATCCACTCCACACTTGCAACAGACAGATCACATTTGAAAGCAAAATTAAAATTATTTATATTTGAAGCATTTGCATATTTATCCATGAAAAATTATTTTAAGTAGACTTAAGATTCCTTTTCGCTAGCCCGCTTCTTTTGATTCGAAATTCCTGCTAAACGACAAAACCAATAGTTCTCGAGAAAATTAAGCAATAAAATCTTTTTTGTGATTCTGCGTTTCCATTATCTTACAGTTTATTGTGTTTATGAGATAGCTACTGTAATAAAAAATTAAATTTGTTTCAATGCGTTATAAAAAGATATTCAGATGAAACAAAAAAAATCTAGAAAAACATGACCATTAAGAGTCCAGAGTTTGGGTTAGGTGCAAGCTCTTAATAATGAAATAATTGCTTCCTAATTGCCCTCCAGAACCCCCTCTTACCACCGATATATTTTCCCTTTTTTACTGGTCACAGTAAAAGGTATACAACGTCAAACCCCCGGCATGGCGGTGGACCCCTAATGGTCATGTTTACCAAAGCACCACCCAGATTCAAGTCAAAATGTACAAACACTTGCATTCAATAGTATCGCCTTCCTGCGGGAGAAAAATGAAGTAAATCTAGATATGGAAACAAGAAATATGTCTATTTTTAATTTAATCAAAATTAAAAGTTAATGTATTCCTATGCGGTTTTCAAGACCGCACAGCTTACGTTTGCATTTAATGAATTCATAATGAATGAGCCACTGTGCTTCTTCTCTACATGCCCATCATTTAAATTCATTCTCTCTTTATTTTCTGCTTCTTAAGGAGCGTTCATCAGTTCAGTCATACTGATTTTGTAATTCCAAGCAACTGGTTCTCTACAATTATTCAAATTATGAATAAAATTCGAAAAATAAAATAAATAAAATCAAATTATGGAACAGGTGGGTCCTAATTTGAAAATTTCTCTGATCTGCCCATTAAATCGTCTGACAGAGCGTGAGAAAACATCACCCTTGTACATGACAGGTGGCAATAGGTGGTCACCCTAAATGAAGGTCGAGTATACATCGATGACACTAAACAGCCGCGAGCTATTTAATTTCCATGACAAAGATGACAAGGGACGGGCTACTTTCATCGACCAATGCAAGGAGTTGTTTTCCAAAGGGTTTATGGTTTGTTTTGCTCGTGGTAAATTCAGGTTGCACAAGGTGGCTAGTAACGTTAAAGTCAACTCGCTCTACTTCCAACAGAAGATTATGGACCCAATTTAACATCAAAAAATTCCCCATCTCTACGTTAAAGACGCTCATCGAGTATACGTATATCCACATGGATAACGCGTAGAGCCACACCTCACGTTCTTCACTGGCATAGTAACCTATTTTCATCCATCCCAATCTTCGATTTATTTTTATACTCGAAGCCTCACCCGTTGACTTGTGTGGCTTCGTACTCCCTAAAGGAGGGCTTGGAAATCGTCGACCTAAAAGGTAGAGAGACCTATAGAAAGCGCGCGAAGAGGTGAGGAGCAACATTCCCCTTACAGTGCTTCGCAGACATTTGTTAGAATGGAAACTGCGATATCGGGTCATTATCAATAACAGGGGACATGACACTGAACACGACAGATGGTTGAGGAACGGTATCTGGAAGAGAAGCTGAAGGTCAAAATCTTTCAATTTTAACTGCCTCAACCCTCTATGTTATCTTTATTATTATTTTTTGATGGTTAGTATTAATATTTTACAAATTACCTTTAAGTTGTTCTTTTGTCTAAA
Source organism: Rhysida immarginata (assembly GCA_023313115.1). Lineage (NCBI taxonomy): Eukaryota > Metazoa > Arthropoda > Chilopoda > Scolopendromorpha > Scolopendridae > Rhysida > Rhysida immarginata. The sequence continues at coordinate 4,307,162 of JAHWFO010031644.1, forward strand.
ATACTGTACTTCATGCGAAACATTTCATTTTAACAGTCTGTTACGAACATTGAAATCTCTAGTGATCATACATCTTTAACTCAGAATATTAGAATATGCCAAATTTGCGAGCATACTGAAGAGCTTAAGTCCCATTCCCACCTAAAAAGAAAATGAAGTGAACTTTGATTTATTAATGTTAATTCTCGGCATATGAGCTTCAAAGTAAAAATTAAACATTTATACAGTCATTTATATTTATTAAAAATTTTATGGCTGAAAAAACAAATTCTAAAATCACATAATTAGAATACGAATTTTCAATGGTTCAAAAAATTAGAATATTTTCTTAATTGGTTTATAGTATTAGAAAATGCGAATGAACACACGAGTGAATTATTAGATAATGGTATAAATATTCACCGGATAGAATGTGTGCGTTAATAGAGCTAACACTATGGTACGAAAAGAAGACATTTCTGCCACTACTAAAGAAGTAATCATAGCCCTGTCAAAAACCGCACAAAGCCAGAAGAAAATTGCTGAACAAGCCAGATGCTCCCAAGCAACTTTTCAAGGGTATTGAAACAGCACCGTGACAACGGACAATTTGCAAATAACCGAAGGAAGTGCGGACTAAGCCTTCCACCACGGCTCGAGATGACTGGCAGCTTATGAAGACTGAGACGGAAGAGTTTCAGAAGTATCTGATATAGTCACCGAATGTGGACACGAGCTGGAGTGCATGTTAGCTGACAGTTTGCAGAAGCCTGCATCACATGCGGTTCCCATTAAGCCTAACCCTACGCCGAGTTCGAATAAGATGGTGCAAGGAACATCTAATCTGGGGTGATGATGATTGGAAACGTGTGCTCTTTAGTGACGAATCCGTTTGTCAACAATATGCCTGCCAGGTTAAAAGCTGGCATCAGAGCAAAAGGAGAGGCTACTCAATATTAAGGATTGTGATAACCAGGAAATTTTCATTGTTTGGTTTGCAAAACCTCATTTTTCTGATTTATTTCATTTTTCCGCTGACGTATTCAAATTTTTTGAACCGGCAAGTGACCGTATTCTAATTTTGTACTTCTTTATTAGGAGCTTTAGCATAAACGCTACTTATAAGAATGCGCCCTTGGTCTATACGTTTATCCGGCCGTCCGCCGTTTGCACGATAACTTGAAAAAGGATTAACCTTTTCAAATTCTGTTTTCAGAAATATGACTATCAAAGTCTTAGCTCGGCCGTATCAACTTTTCAGAATTTTTCGTGGACCCCTTCAATTCACGTGCTAAAACAGTGAGTGTAAAGAATACAAAGATAACGGCATGTCATATAACAATCGATTTGTCAAGAAGGAATATATTGTTACTTTCTGTTCATCTGAATATATTACTGACATCTGCGCGCGCACGTGAAATCGCTTTGTCGACGCACGATTGCTCAAGGGCTCATAATCTATATTATTATATGCTGAAAAGCATATATTGGTTTCGCTCTGTTTGTGTGTCTGTCTGTCCGTCCGTCTGTATGTCCGACGATTTCTCGAGAATGCTTTAACTTTTTCAAGTTCTTTTTTCGCTGTTCGATAGAGACCCTTCCTGAGCTCACCTGATTAGTTTGTCGTCGAAATCGGTCTAACAGTCACGTGACTATTGAGACCCAAACCCCACCATTAAACTTTTTTATTGGTAATATAAGGCATGTAATATGTCATTCGAACGGGAATGACGAGCACAAGACGAATATGACATTCTTTTCGATTTTCGAAATGCTACATCCGAAAAAATGACCCCCAAAAAGTACTTCAATGACCCCTTATTACCAGCTTTAGCTAAAGCTATATATAAGAATACAAGCATGATCAGTACCTTTATGTGCCTGGCCAGCCATCGTTTGCACGAAAACGTGAAAATGGAAGAACTTAACAGCGATATATCAACTTTTGATGAGCTCTCGTGGACCCCTTGAAGCACGTGCACTAATGTTAAGAATATGAACTTAGGGCATGTAATATATCAATCGAATCCTATCGACGAGTCATAAGTGAATACAGTGTTACTTTTTGTTTATCATTTAAGCATTATTGATGGCAGCCTGGAGCACGTGCCCGTTATGAAGCTTTCTTGATGCACGTGCTCATTTCATTTTAAAATAAAGTGCTGTTAGGCCTATTGTTAAATGTGTTAATTAATGTTAGGGCGATGGTTAAAAATGGCTAAATAACGTTAGGCCTATAGTTAAAATGACTAAATAATGTTAGGCCTGTTGTTAAAAATGGCTGATTAATGTTAGGCTTATAGTTAAAAATGGCTAATTAAAGTTAGGCCTATTGTAAAAAATGGCTAATTTATGTTAGGTCTAGAGTTAAAATGACTAAATAATGTTAGGCCTATAGTTCAAAATGGCTAATTAATGTTAGGCCTATTGTTAAAAATGGCTAATTTATGTTATGCTTATAGTTAAAAATGGCTAATTTATGTTAGGCCTACAGTTAAAATGACTAAATAATGTTAGGCCTATTGTGAAAATTAGCTAATTAATGTTAGGCCTATTGTTAAAAATGGCTAATTAATATTAGGCTTATTGTTAAAATGGCTAATTGAAGTTAGGCCTATATTTTAAAATGACGTGAATGCATATAGAATCAAAGGTATTTCCACTGTTTATTTAAACCAAGTGCAAGTAAAAGTGAGATATTAAAATTACATCTGCGTCAGAGCTAAAGCTCCTTGGAATGCTTAAAAGATTTTACCCGGCAATGCTTTGAAACAATGGTTTTTCTCTCTTGACGTTTATGATAACTTTGATCTAGCAGTGGAAAGAACATAGACCCAGTAGTTTAAAACATTTAGACGTGCGAGGATTTCATTCTCATTTCGCGCGCGTTTGGAAAGATTCGTGTGAGCGCTGCAATCGAATACGTAAATTTACATGCAGTTTTCGCCATTGCTGTATATAAAAATATTACAGTAATATTAAACAACAAATTTTTATATTCTTCTTTTCAGCATATTTGAAAATCGTTTTACGAGTTATATTCTTGTTAAGTAGCGGAAGAATGGAGCTACGTATTGGTTTTATAATGTCTTAACTGTGTACCCCTTCATAATTTCTACATTTTTTGAGGTAGAAGGTTGAAATTCGGAATGTAGCTTACTATGGGCATGCCCATCTGTACTATTTAGTTTGGTTTTGATTGGTACACTGGGGTCGGAATTACGGGTAGTGATGTGCGATACCAATGAAGCATCGATCTTCCGGTTTCGAATACTTTAATAAAATACTCGATACCAATATCGAGTACTCAATGAGAAAGTATCGATAGTATCGAGTAAAAATGAGTATTTATTTATATGGTAAAATGCATTTCCGAGAGGACGTCGAACCTATACTGAAGTACGTGGAGGCTAACATCACTCATTACAATTAGACCTCATAACTATTACTAGGAGGCTATCATCACGTGTCCGAGTCATTAGCTTTTTTTTTTATTTCCCGTGCGCCCATAGAGCGAGGCGTGAGCTCGACAGCTCGACCTCGTTAGGAGAAATAAAAACAAACGCTTCGAAAGATACTTCCCTAATCAGTAGGCAGCCACTGGAATAAAAGCGTTAAAATATTCAACAGGTTCTGAATTAACGCTGAAAATCGAACATCTTCATTAGGTGACTCATAGGTTTTTTCAGTATCGAGTATCGATGTGCAAACTATCGATACTATCGATACCTCAGCCATATTTCGATGTACGATACTTGAGTACTCGATACCGGCAAGTATCGATACTTTTTGGTATTGGTATCGGTATCGGCACAACACTAATTACGGGGGTGGGATTCAGAGAGGACAACATATCTATGTGCTATTTAGTACGTAAAGGCGTGAAATTCAGTATCCAGATTCCTCTAGGCAAGATCTACATTACTATGAAGTTTAGGCCCAGGTGTTCCATTGGAGTCGGATTTGCGGGGGTAGTAGTCACGTGGTCTTTAGAACTATGCCAACATATGGCTTGTGATAAATACGTTCGGAAATGAGAAAGGAAACAAAATACGAGCTTTCTTACATTTTCTACATATTACGTTCGAGAAAATTAATTTTTGATAAAAAAAAAACTTGGGGAGAGGTAAAAAGTGTAGATAAAGGGGTAAAAATAGATGACTTCAGGATCTGCTACTTGCCTTACCCTACTCAGGGGGAGGGGGAGGGGGATTAATTTTTTTAATAAATGTATAAATGTATTTCTCCTTCGCTGCTAAAGCTCCTCCTTGGAATGTTTACAAGATTTTATTTACATAGAATTTAGATAATACCCTACTATACAACTGAACATCTTGCATTTCATTTATTTCTAAATAAATAAAAGAACAATGTTTGATTTCACATATGAAGGCAAACAAAAAAAATACAGTGATCCAAAAGTCAGGTAAAATTTTAAAAACTCAATAATTCCCAAGGAATGCAGATAAAAAGATTCTGTTTGCACAGAAACGATTCAAATGAAGTCCAGGAAAAAAAAAAACTAACGCTAGAATTGTTCGGTTTTTGACCAACAGATGTCGTTGTTAGGTTACAAACATCAGGTTACAGACATCTTAACGAAATTGTAGGCATAGAAATACTGTCATTAATCGAGAAGGCCCTTTTAGTTAAGCTTTATTATCAGAATATGGAAAGTGCCAGTGCGGCATTGCGGGCATATCAACGCATGCTTGAAATGCGAGATCGTAAAGGACGTTTGATGTGTGCTGCATGTGTTTGGAAAAAAAATGATAAGACGATTTGAAGCCACGGGTTCTTTGGCTGCACGTCCAAGAAGTGGCAGGCCCTCACCGATCAGCGCTGTCGCACTGTCAGAGATTTCTGCACACGAGGAACGCAGTGCGAAAGAAGTGTCCCGTCCCGACTGATTGTCATTTCGTACAGCAGTGTAATGTTGCGATCACTGCGAATTATCCTTAAGCGATATTTCATACAAGTTGTGACATAATCATGAACTGATACCTGACGAGTTCATCACTCGCCAAGATTTTGCTAATTGGGTATTCAATAAAACGGAGCAGCAGGACGATTGAACCGATGAAGCGCATTTCACACTTTCTGACAGTGTTAACACTAACAATTGCCGTGGGTGAAGTACGGAAAACCCACATGTATTTGTTGAACAACCCCTATATCAGTCAAAAGTTACCGCTGTGACTTCACCGCTGAGTTCATAATCGGTCTATTTTTCTTCGAAGTCATAGGGACTGTTCTAAAAACAGTTACCGTCTGTGTGCGCTATACAGCACTGTCACGGACCAGCATTATTCCAGAATTGCAAGTGGGACAAGCGCTGCATACAGTCACCTTTATGCAAGATGGGGCACCACCGCATATTGCTGCGCCTGTGCAGCGATTGCTCCGCTCAACATTTGGGGAGAATCGTGTCCTCAGTCGATATTTACAGCATGCATGGCCACCCAGATCGCCCGATCTGAAGTCTTGTGACTTTTGGTTATGGGGATACCTGAAGTTTTTCCTGACTTTTGGATTACCCTGTAAATTACTTACTCAAGTGAACTAATTTTCTCCTTATTCTAATATTCTGAGTCAAAGTTGTAATAGCAAATCGCTTTATCGGCTAGATTTTATTATGTAGAAATCGAGACACGTTGTACTCCAATATATCGAAATAATATAATACTCCTTAATATCTTACGAAATACTTTGCAAGGTTAAAAATGTCACGCAAGTCTTGAATAGAAGTTTCCAAATTCATTTTCAGATATTTTCGGAATACAGGCATTTAAATTTCCTACGATTTTACCTTATTATTTGGTTAGTGCTAAGAATATACTTTAGAATTCTAAACTTAAAGCAATCCGATTCCTATTTCAACCATTTTGTTTTCGGAGTTGGATAAATATTTTAGAGGCAAGACGGCAAATATTTTCATAAAGTGCAAAATAAAAATCAAACTAAATCTTTAAAAGCCTCCATTATATCTTTATGCTTTTCAAAGTTAACAATGGAGGCGAGACAAGCATTTAAATGGGTTCTTTATCTTCATATAATAAGAAAAAATGTCCACAATAACAGTAATGGTATTGCCCTTCCGGAGGCTTTCGGAATTCCAGATGCATCTCAAAATATAAAAAGAAGGAAATAAAAATAGAAGAAAAAAAAGAAAAAAAAAGAAAATGGAGGAGGCAGGGGAGGAAAACTGCTTTCAACATCGCAGGTCCCTGGAGGTTGAAGTGAGAGGGAGAGGCATTTCAGGGTCCCCGGCCTCATCCATTTTGCACCACAGACGCCTGTAAGGTCAGCCTACTCTCGGGGAAGCCGGTCGAGGGGACGAGTGCGAACGGGCGTTTTCTCGGTGGACTACGATTACGTGTCCAGCAACGAAATAGGGTTAAAGCCTTCAAGATTCACCTCCACACACCTTCTTTTTGCCTTTGCTTTCTACCCCCAGCTGCCCAGTAGCCCTCATCTTTCACGTTAAAACCACTTTCCGAATGCCAACCCTTCGACCCCTATTTGATCGTTCTGATGGATATTGGCAAGTCTCTGGTCGTTTTTTTTTTGTTTTACAAATATCACCAAGTTCCCTTTGGAGAATCTTGGAATTGAAAAAAAAAAAATGAAGGCTAAGGAATTTTAGATGTGACAGGAATGCGAAAATAGAAATTAAAGGAAATGCAAAAATTTACTTTGCTGGGCAACAGCTGTTAAAAAAATTCTCAATTTTGCAGTTTAGAAAAGTAAATAAAAAACTTAAATAGCTTAAAATAAGTTGAAATGATGATTAAGTCTTAATATAAATATATGTACCGGTAATTGAGTAATTCAATATTTACTTATTAAAAAGTGCAAGTTTTTATCAATTATAAAATTACATTTATGAATTACGTTGTGTCTTTAACATGCTTATATCAATTAAATAAAATAATTGCTACGGCATTTTTAAAGGTTGCCTAAAACAGAGTAAAAGCACTCCATTCCGAAACATAAACACCATCACAACTATTGCTTTTCCCAAGTGAATCTAGTTTCATATAAACCACTTCTATAAAAGCCTTTATTTTTAGAAGCGAAAAACTCATTCAACTCAGTTTCTACCGCCTCTTGTTTCAACATTGTCGGTTGCGCATATGATTGTCTAGGGCTCAGAAAAGGAGATAATCAGATGGTGAGAGCTCTGGGGAATATGGAACGTGGGATAGAATTCCCAAGCAGGCTTGTAGAGCTTTTCCTACAAGCAAATTGATAGTCTCTGGAGTTTGTTGTTGCCTGCGAGTTCTTGTGGAATCCATTTGCTCAGTCAGCAGAGCTCCCTCTCGCTGGAAAAGAAAACTTAAATCGCTCAGCCTTCTACAAACCATTTAACTTACAGTAATTATTTTTTTTTGGTTCTAATTAAAAATCTTCTATTTTAGGTATTCAAATCTAATTATTCAGTATTGCCAAACTAAAAAAATAAGCCGAGAAGTGCATTTCAAATTAAGTCGACAATAAAGAACATGGCAATTATAACGAATTTAAACGCGGGTGATTCAAAAAGTAATTGCAAATTGAAAAATTAGGGAAGTTACTAAGCACCGTTCTTTTTACGTCATTTTTCTACATAATCGCCATCCTTTTCAAGTCACTTCTCAAACGTTGCACCAAGTTTCTATTCTAGCGGGTAAAGCTGTTTTTGGTTGTGTTCAGCCAGGATTTGACCTTTGACCTCACCATCTATTTTTAACGTCTTACTCACTCGTACGCTTTTCTCTGATGAATTTCACCAAGCTTGACACCCACTGCGCTTCTATGCGGTGCAAAGAGTTAGAGATGCTGCAACGATGCATATGCTGGCCTAATCAAATTCGGTTAGAGTAAAAACAATGTGACAGAATGAAACAAAAATTAATGATATTTAATTACATATTTTGTAGTACAATTTCATTAAAAAATCATAACAAAAATTTTTTATTTTTTTATTTTGATTATTATTATCATCATAAACATTAAAGTATACACAGTCAACACAATAAAAGTTACATATGTTGTCTGGAAATTCTGAATGATTCAAGTTCCATCCAGGAGCCTAAGAATCGTCCAAATATCGTCGTAGTATATACGATGTTCCCAACAAAGCGGTTTTCTGCAGGTCAGCAGTTGATATTTCACTGATATTAAGTAATTTTAAGTAGTTTTTTAAATTCTTTGTGATGGATCCCAGGGCGCCAATAACAATTGGGATAACTTTCCCAGGTTTTTGCCACAATCTGTTGATTTCAATTACCAGATCTCTATATTTATTGTTGTTTTTTTTCATTTCTTTGTCCTCAATATTTTGATCAGCTGGTATGGCAACTTCTATGAACCAGGTTTTATGCTGTTCGATGATTGTTATGTCTGGCGTATTGTGTTTCAAATGCCGATCAGTTTGGATACGGAAGTCCCATAATATTTTAGCACGTTCATTTTCAATAACTTTTTCTGTTTGATGGTCATAGTAATTATTTACCACTTGAAGTCCATATTTCTTACATAAATTCCAGTGGATCAGCTTTGCCACACGATCATGTCTTTGCTTGTAATTCGTTTGGGCAATTTTTGTGCATCCACTGGATAGATGATCAACAGTTTCATCTGCATAGTCTGCATTTGCTGTTATTCGTAGTCTTCTGAATCTTTGCTCTCATAACATTAGTTCGTAAAGCTTGTTCTTGAGCTGCAAAGATTAGGCCTTCAGTTTCTTTCTTGATGGTACCCTTCTGAAGCCATTGCCAGTTCATTTGGTCATTTTTTTATTTTCAGTCTCTCTGCGGTGCTGTCCATACAAGGGTTTATTTGTCCAAGTTTCCAGACGCTTGTTTAACACCGAATGCTTATACTCTTTTTTGGATGTGTTTGTTTTCAGTATGCCTTCCCTGCAAACTTCAACAAGCATTTTCTCTTTGTTCAGCCTTATATAATCAGTCAATCCTCCTGTTACTTCCTCTACCGTTTGCTTTATTTGTAGTAATCCTCTTCCTCCAATATTTCGAGGCAGATATAGTCGGTCAACATCACGAGGATGCAAGGCATGGTTGATTGTCATCTGCTTTCGTGTTTTATGGCCTTTATGGTGTTACCCCCATTCAGCTTTGGTTATTATTAATTATGACCCCCATTATTATTATTATTATTATTATTATTATTATTATTATTATTAGAGAGAGTTAATTTTAACCTGTTGACCTGATTTAGGCGCACACAATTTTAATAACCAATTTGCCTATTACTTTTGGATCACTGATAATATTCAATTGGGTATTGCTTGGATCAGTTTCTGAAGGGTCACGTGTGAAAGATAAAAGAACAACAATTCGATCACTCAATGTCAGCGAAATCAACCACACACACAAAAGTAAAGTATAAATAATATGTGGAAGCGTTTGCACTGAAAACGGGGTCCTGTGGATGGAAACACTTAGAACGCCTCACAAGCCCGCTGGGTACCGACGTGGAGCCTTGGCCTTGAGTCAATTTTGAATGGCGGTCGAATCGGGTATCTGCGACGGATAAAGAACACGGTTGAAGAAATCGTCGATGCGAGTTGCGCTGTCCTTATCTTCACATTCAATACTTAGATAATTCAATAAATTAATTTGTTCGCAATTAGCACGCCTTAACTCAGCAACTTGACTTATTTAAGAAATCCGTGATTTAGAAGGGCACGTTAAATTAGAATTGGAATAAATACACTCACAGTCTGGAGAATAAACACGGTCCTCCTTGCCGCAGACGTTTTCGATGTCTAAACAATCATAATCGTTGTCAGCAAAATTAGTTTCATTTGTGGAGAATTTTCTTGGAAAGCTGCCTCGCTCCGCTTGTCTCCCCTTTCCTCCATTGTACTCGTTCGAACTCCTCCAATCGCTTGCTCTCGGATTGACTGCTGGTGAACCTCGCATTCGGCTCCTTTTTATCTACTGGTTGGTTTCCATATTAAGAATATCGATGTCATTATTTAAATTCGTATTGAAGAATATTCTAGACGAATATCCGCGAACTCCTGACATGAAGATAATTAACATGGATTTCTTCCCAATTTTTAATGATTGTAAATTGGGATGAATTTCTGCCAATTCATCCAAAGAGATGTACTGTTTACCACTAGCATAGACAGTCTGGGATAACACTCCACAAATTTTCTTTGGGTTCAGATCAGGGTTGTGGGCAGGACTGTCTGTGGGTGAACCCAGTATTAGGACACCACTCAAATGTCGATTTAGCCGTGTGTATGGGGGCATTACCCTTTGGTGTATCCAGAATGGGCCTCCCAATTTCTCCCCAAAAGGAAGTAGATTTTCTTCAATGAGGTATTGGTGGTCCACAGCCTTCTTCGGCCTTTAGCAAATGCAATGTTGGTTTTTCAGTCCATTCGAATGCTCCCTAAATCTTGCTGGTTGCTCCAGTCCATTCGAATGCCTCTTCTAGCTTGCTGGTTGCTCCTGTCTTCTTAGATCGTGCCAATAGTAAGCTAGCCCATCCGGACCATCGAGATACTCGACAAAACTTTTTTCTAGTCGTCATTCCAACCCATCATTTCGGGCGCTTATTCCTGTCACGTAGCGCAAAGATAACGCAGTGGAAGGTAAGTATGGGTTAAGGGACACGGAGAATACAACTTAGATATAATAACAACTTTATTCATATGACAGAATTTACATAACATAGAAAATAAAGTTTGAAGAACAGACTCCTATGACCTCCGCTAACACGCAGAGAATCGATGGAAGGTACATAAATATTAGTAGCTTCCCCGTACATGTCGCAACACTTTGTGACAATTCCATTCGTTTCTGTTTTAAGTCTGATTCAGTTTAGGTGCAGATTTTTTTTCCGGTACACGAGGTGGGAAAAATTTTTCATTAATCTGTAGAGAATGGATTTGGGCACTGGCACATGAGGCCTTTTAGCTACACCACCAAGGCTCACTGAGTTGAATTGTATTCCCCTGACAAGAGGTCTTTCTTACCGTGGTGCCAATTTACTAAGTCGTCCGTATTTGTTTTCTAGTCTTATAAATTTGTTAAAATATTATGGGAACCTATATATTTATAATTTCATATCGTCCATTTTACAATACAATTTTTATTATTTCGTCCTTTCGGACATCATCAGTATTTTACAGTTGAGATGTTTAAATTAAATACTGATGATGTCCGAAAGGACGAAATAATAAAAATTGTATTGTAAAATGGACGATATGAAATTATAAATATATACACCATACAATACAACGTGTGTAAAATAATGAATATTATGGGAACCGTTTATTCTTTTAGCAATAGTACGATTTGAAAGTCCATGTCACTTCCAGGCTGTTATATATCTCTTTTCAAACTCAGAGAGAGGCTTGCCACGTTTAAATTTTTGCAGCAGAGTAAAATGAACTTTGTCTAAATAATATTAGAAAATTTCTTTAATGAAATTGTATTACAAAGTATGTAATTTAATAACAGTTTTTCTTTCTTTTTGTCACATTGATTTCACTCTAACTGCATTTTATTAGATGGACCTATCTTTATTGCAACGCATATTGTAGGGAAATGAACCACTTAACAAAAAACTCAGTATCATAGTTTCGAAAGTAATTAACAAATTGTCTGTTATAGATTACTGTCACTTAAATTCTGCTAAATATTCTCATTGTGGTTTCATTTCAATCAAAACTGACTCATCACAAACTAAACAAAATTCCATGTATATGCAAAATTAACCCCTACACAAAATTTTATGTAATAATAATGAACGTAAGGGCTTAAGTATAAAAGAAAATGAAATTATTTAAATTCCTTTTCATCTCCATCCCGCTTCTCCTTTCTTCACCTTCCACCTTTACCACTTTAGGCAACAGAAACCGGCTCATTTATTCGTCCTCCATTGCCAATGTCTTAGCCGCCTCACCACAGCCACTTCGTTCTTCCACAAAAGAACGCCATTCTGGCCACATCTTACACAGCGGCACTGATGTCTTAGCATCTTTTCCAACCACTTTTCTTCACAAAATTAGTCCGAGAATACCTGAACTCCCCACAGTTAAGTGGGACCTGATTACTATTTAAAAGCATACCCAGAATAAAAGTGAGAGTCTCGGTCGCGTCATAATCTCTATGGTAATAACGGCCTTAAGAACATTCACTGAATATTGGTCTTACAATGAATAAATTAGAATGGGAAAAATCTAAATGGAATGTTGATATAGTATGAGATGGACTCTGGTATTTTAAAACAATTTTAATTTTTAATTTATGTTTGATAAAGGAAAACGAAATAGAAAAGTCCATGATCTGGGATCGAACCAACTTAATAAGAAGAGCTACGGCACGGATGCTCAGGGTCCCTGGTCTTATAACAAGTCGCGAAATTTTTCCTTTCGTTTTCCTTTATCAAATATTGACCATTGTTGGATGTTCAATATACATTATGTTCATTTAAAAATTTTTGAACTTTAATTATTACTAAGAGCAATTAACCTTTCCATCAAAATTAAACGACTACAGAAAGGCCAAACTAAAGGTGGGTTCCCATAGCTCGCTTGGAGCGTGAAGCTTGAAGCTTTGAGCGTTTTGCTTGTGATTTTTCAAGCTCAAGCTATCCTAAACACCAAGCTGATATGCGCTAGTTGCATGAAGCGCTTGGATTTTCAAGCTGATTTTCGCTTCAAGCAGATATCTAGGTCAGTTTGATTTTAAAGCTACAAGCAGCATGGAAATGACTGAGACGCATGCGCACTATATGCCTTTCCCTTGTGATTGCAAAGGGTGCGTACATGGGTTCGATATTGTGTGAATACAAAGGAGAAAAGGCAAGGAAAAATTCCGCGATTTGTATTTGTTTCCCTTTTCTCCTTTGTATTTATGATTTGTTTGAAGAATATCTTCAGTTTATTATTATTTCTTCTTTGAGTATTATAGTATGGCTAAAAAAAAATTTTATTAATAAATTTATTATTTCTTTTATTTTATTTATTTTATTTATTTATTTATTTATTTAAATTTATTTATGTTAATAGAATTGTAATAAATCGAGCTGTTCAAGGGAGAAGAGATAAAATGTTTTTTATTCATTTTTACTTACTGAGACAAAAGAAGATGGGACATTTTCTAAAGAAAAAAAGGCAACAACAAAACAGCGGCATCACCACCGCGTGTATCCTTAACAATAAAAATCTTAATGCTATCTATCAACAATGGTCTGATAACATTTTGAACATAATTCTCAAGATGAATAAAGCAAATATTCACAAATTTCCCCCATTTTCTGAATTCATCTTGAGACTTAGAAATTTTACATATTTAGAATGCATTATCTTCTGCAAACCTTTAGTAAATAGATCGGCAACATTTTCTTTAGACGAAATGTAAGATAATGACATTAAATCGTTTTCAATAAATTGACGTACAAAATGGTATGAAATATCAATATGCTTAGTTTTTGTATTTTCCACCTCATTATTAGAAAACATAATAGTTGACTTGTTATCACATAACACTATAAAAGGTTTTGGGAAAAATTGACTTAATTGCAATTCAGAAATAAACATTGCAAACCATTTAACTTCTTTAGCTGCATTGGCCAAAGCAACATACTCCGCTTCCATAGTGGATGTTGTTACACATTTCTGTTTTGATGATTTCCAAATAATAGCGTTATTACCAATCATCACACACAGCCCAGAAAAAGAATGACGGTCATCGATGTTACCCGCCCAATCGGCATCTGAGAAAAATCTTAAATTAATAGGACCCTTAGAATAATATAAGGAATAATCAATAGTGCCCTGTAAATACCGAAGCACACGCTTCGCTGCTGTCCAGTGTTTCTGCCCTGGATTGGAAGAAAATTGCGCCAGTTTATTAACTGTATACAGGATATCAGGTCTGGTAGACAAAGCTAAAAACATTAATGAGCCAATAAGTTCCCGATAAGGAATTTTTTTCATATCTTCTATGTCACCGGATGTTATAGGACAATCTCTTCGTGACAACACTAATCCTGGTTCCAATGGGGTAGCAGACGGTTTACAATCCCACATACCAAAACGTTTTAGAGTAGACTTAATGTATGTAGATTGGTTGAGAAATAAATTACCATCAGTATCTTTACATACTTTCATACCCAACAAATAAGTAATGTGACCAAGATCTTTAACTTCAAATTTATCATTCAACATCTTATAGAACCATTGAATCGTTGACTCCTTATCAGTAAAAATGGCAATATCATCAACATATATCACTACTATGGTTGATGCATTCAAACTATAAACACAAGTTGATGACAACAATCGTTTAAAACCAATTTGAATTAAATATTCATTGAGGGTTGAATGCCAATTATAACCTGATTGTTTTAACCCATAAATAGATTTTTGCAAACGGACAGCATTCCCATGACATTTTTCACAGCCTGGCGGAATGTTCATGTAAAGTTCCTCTTTAAGTTCACTGTTCAAGTAAGCACATTTTATGTCAAAATGACGAGTGTGCCAATTTAAAAGAACACTTAAAGCTAATAGTATGCGAAAAACATATATATTGGCAACAGGTGCATAAGTTTTTTCATAATCATTTGGTTTCTGTGAAAAACCTTGTGCAACAAGTCGAGCTCGATAACGATAAACATTACCTGCAGCATCTTTCTTAACACGAAATACCCAACGACAACCTATGCATCTTTTTCCTGGCGGTAGGTCTACGTCTGTCCAAGTACCAAGCTTGCGGTGACAGTCCAATTCTTCATCTATTGCTTCCTTCCATTTGTGGGCTTGTGGGGAAGCTAGTGCATCTTCATAAGTCTCGGGTTCGATGACTTCCACTACATTGAGCTGAATTGGTTCCTTGGGCTTACCAGCCCTTCCGTAGGGGTTTCGCACTATTTTGGTTTTTCGTGGTCGACCTCTTTTGCGTCGTTCAATGGATTCCGTGGAAGTGACAACAGTATCGACCCGGCCATCATCTAGGACATCAGCAACTGATGAACTGTCATCACTCTCTGATATGATTGGAGGTGATGTCTTCTCCGGAATGGTAGCGCAGTGGAAGCGTGCTGGGCCCATAACCATGTTAATAGAATTGTAATAAATCGAGCTGTTCAAGGGAGAAGAGAT
>JAHWFO010031644.1:4335348-4362103 GCA_023313115.1 Rhysida immarginata
GGGGGCGATACAATTCTTAGTGGAGATAAATTACTCAAATGGAAGCAGTAATCGACTGCAGTGATTCGTCTCGAATGTTAACGTTTTCATCAGTAATCCAGAAACACGAGTTGCCTCTCGCTCCTATACATAGCGTCTACGCGCAATTGCGATTGCATTTAAAATTTTAGAATAACGCAGCTTTGAAAACATGACTTTTAATTATACTAAGTTTTGTGTTGCTCGCATAATCTGCTGCGAATATCCTCGAGAATCTCACTGGAATGAGAGAAATGTGGTCGATGGAGAAAAAATGCTGGCTATTTGAGTTCTACGACGTTGACATATATTACTAATATGTAATGAAAAGATAATATCTGATCTGAAATGAAAATTATTTAAATAGCATTACACACCTTCTGACACACATCTGCTTCGTATTATTAAGCTACGAGTCATTCAAAAGACCTCAGCGACTTCCAAAGTGGAACCATCATAGAATGTTACTTGTGCATCAAGTCTGTCCGTGATATTTCCACCATTCTACAAATACCCCGATGTGATTGCGAAGTGGAAGACTCAGGGAGCAACTACAGTGTAACCACGAACTGGCAGACCCAAGAAATTGACGCACAGAGATCGAAGGTCTTCTGCTGAAATGATTGCTACACAAGCCCTTCATCACTGACGACAATTCCGGGCAACGCTTGAAGTGATGTAATACTCGCCGATACTGGAGCATGGAACAATGGAAACGCGTCCTATGGACTGATGAATCACGGTATATACTATGGCAATCATATGGATGAAGTTGGGTTTGGAGAACCGAGTGTGTGGTGCCTACTGTGAAGTTTGGAGGTAGTGACATCATGATATGGGGCTCGTTTTTATGTTTCTGTTAAAGGAACGATGAATGCTGCTGCTTATCTAAACATCTTGGACAATTGTGCACTCCCAACATTGTGAGAACAGTTTGGGGATAGGCTTTTTCTGTATCAACATGACAATGCTCCTTGCCATAAAGCAAGGTCTGTGCACGACTGGTTTCAAGACAACGGGGTTGAAGAAATGGATTGGCTTGCCCAGAGCCCCGATCTCAATCCCACTGAAGACATGAACGCCTGGATGAACTAACAAGTGCTCTGATGCAGGAAAGGAGGAAAATCCCAGCTTCTTACTACCAAAACACTGCTGGAAAGTCTTCCTTGGAGGGTTGAGCCTGTCATTAGAGCAAAAGGGGGTGCCACCGCTTACTAATTAGAGTTATCTGAAGCTTTTTGATCATAAAGTCTATTTGCTTTACACAAACAAGACATTTTGCTCAACCTGAGCTCCCAACAAAATGCCGAAGTTCCTTTACAGTTGTTGTGAATCACCCTGTATAATGATATCAGAAGTATTTTTTGATCAAAATATACAGGGTATTTCAAAAATACGTTTACAAACATTGAGAGTGGGTTCCTCACACAAAAATATTTGTCCATATATGTCCGAAAATCCTTAGATTTTGAGATATTAATGAAAGTTTACGTTCAATGCGGTTTGAGGTACAATCCATCAACGGATGTTTCTAACCAACCAGATGGCGCTGCGTTGCCATAGAGATTTCCTTACATTTGGCATTTGTGTACATTTGCGGTTAGTCTGTTTTCAACGTTTCACTTGGATTTTTATCGGTGGGTCCATCTAAAACGATTGGTTTATGCAGCCGACATTCCTAATTCAGAGAGGCTTCATCAACGTGTCATGGAAGCCTGCGAAACCATTCGGCACCGTCTGGGAGTATTTGAACGGGTGCGACGAGTGCATGCGTATGTATTGAATAGAAGCACGTAGAGGGTATTTTGAACATTTTTATGAGTTTCTGAGGTGAGGTAGAATGTAAACTTTCATTAATACCTTAAAATTTAAGGATTTCCATACATACGTTTATGTGGATTATCTTTTTTGGTTTCGATGTGGACCCCTTTCTGTGTACACCATTCAATCTTCGAAGGATCATGACGTCATGTTGTTAACAACTACTTGTTATTAATGATAAGTTTATTAAATGAGCGGCTCGCTTGCCAAATCGATTAACCTCACAGCTTAAATATCTTAATTATCATACCCAAGCATGTGATTACTGCTTAGCTTTTCAGAAACCAATAATTCTTAACTTCCATTATGTCATCATCATCATAATCAACTGCTGGATGTATGTCTCCTCTAAACGTTTCCACTGTGCTGTTTTCGGCCATGGTTTTCAATGGTAATCCGTCAGCTGGGGACTGCGGGCGATTGGGTGACAGAGCAAGTCATTGTCTTTCTGAGGGTTTAATGGCCAACATCCTCCTCGTTGACCAGTGCGGGTTGGAAGAAAACCATCCGTATTCGTTTCCCCACATGCACGATGTGGTTACTTGCGGGCTACACCTCATGAAGGTGCGGATTGGACATTAAATCTCCCTTCCCGGTCGGTTCTCTCAGTCCGAGCTTTCGGAGATTGAGGGCTCTCCTCCCAGTTATAAATGGAGACTATTCATCAGCCCATTGTATAATACAATTTTAAGGATGATAAATTGCTGGACCTACTGGAAGATATAACATTTGTCCTCATACCGGAATAAAAAAAAATTAAAAAAATATTCAAACTAATAATATTCTTTCGTGTTTAGCCTGTATATTAATTCATAATAAACTAAAAGTAACGTTAACCAAAAGCCGAATCCTTCCCGATACGCTCGAGATAAAAAATATTGGCGCAAGATACGCACAAGCAATGCTGCCTTTTTTTTTTATTTAAATATATGGATTGAAATTTTGCCCACTACCAGAACAAGTTGAGATTTACAGCTATCGGGAGCGCCCCAAGGGCACCACTAGAGGAACAACTCCTCGTCTTTATTCTTCCAGAGTCGTTTATTTCGATTTGCAAATTTTATGTAGTTTTCTAAGTGCTTCACTTCTACTTTGGCATCAACCGAAACAGCAAACGTCAAGGATCCAATTTTTCTTTTCCTCTCCATGCGTGTGAGCAAGAAAGTGTGTTTAAATTTAAATCGTGAGTAGTATATGCATACTAACTAAATATCTCTTGAAAACCATAAAATCTGGAATGTATATACCTCGTCCTTGTTCATTTAACAGATTAATTATGATCATACGAACTCTTTCGATAATCTTCATTTTTAACAAAAAATTATGAGTTATTGGAAAAGGCTGAAATCTTGTATTTTGTGTAGTATTTTGAAATATTGCAAAGCATAGTACAAAAGAAAGTTATAACGAGAAGTCAAATCATAGAAAATGTTCAAATTGATGTCCATCGTAAGCAGTAGAGAAAAGAAGTCGTTTATGGAATTTAGCATACATGTCCTTCGTACAGGGTGGTTATAATTAAAGTGACACCATTTAGACCCTTCTAGCGGCCATTCTGGTAATCAGATTTTGACGAAACTTGAGATATATGTTATACAGACCATGGGGAAGAGAATTTTGCAATAAAAAATTAGTTCACATTTTGACCGCTACGTCAAAATATGGCGTATGAATAATAACAAAAACAAGTTAGAAGCAGAGAAATATATAAAATCAGAGCATTTGTTCAATGTGCATTCCATTTGTGTCAATGTGCATTCCATTTGTGTCAATGACATGTTCAAAGCGCATTATTACATGTTCCACAGTAGAGCGAAGGGTTTCCTGAGGAATCGCAGTGATATGTATGGCGTGTTATGCTTGCTTTCAATTCAGGGACAGTCCGTATTCTTCCTCCATAGACATTATCTTTCAAATATCCCCACAACCAGAAGTCACAAGAGTTTAAGTCCGGTGAACGAGGAGGCCATGCAGTTGGAAAAGTTCTCGAAATCACCCGATCATCTCCAAAATGAGCATGAAGCAGTTCCTTCACTTGTCGTGCAATGTGAGGTGTTGCACCATGTCTAAACATTGTCTTTCTTGTAAAGCAGGAATGAATTTCTGCTGCAGAAGTTCGCAGTAACGAGCACCAGTGATTGAACATCTTTTAGTGTCTTGAGGAGTGTTCTCTTCAAAGAAAAAGGGGCCAAGAATGAAATGTGAAGTCAATCCGCGCCATACAGTCACGTAATCAGAGTGCAAAAGCTTTTCATGCAAAACCATCGGCTTTTCAGTACCTCAGATGCGACAGTTTTGAGCATTCACTGCTCCGCCTAGTGTGAAATGCGCTTCATCTGACCACAAAATGTTCCATGGCCATGCATTATCGACGGCTATTCTAGCCAGAAACTGGCAAGCAAAATCAGTGCGTTTTTCCGGATCTTCATGAAGCCACTTTTGAACCACCTGGATCTTGTATGGATGCCACTTTTAAAATGGAACGCAATACTTTTTGTACCGTAGACCACGGAATAGACAAATCACGTAATACGGCTCGAGCACTTGCTGAAGAATATTGGGAACTTGAAGCACTCTCCACTACAGCAGCAGCAATGTCTTCCACAGTCTCATTTGCAATTCGTTTCCGTCCTCTCCCTGGCAGCACACCCAACTCACCAGTTTCTTCAAATTTCTTAATCATCTTTTTTAAACCATTACTGGACATAGGCCCATTTCGCAAGTTTTTCAAACGTCGATATTTTCTTAGTGCAGCAGAAGCATTATTGCAGTTCTGGTAAAACAACTTCACCAATAAAGCTCGATCCTTTTTAGCTAAAGCCATCGTAAAGAATGACTTTACATTTAATTTCACTGTCATTTTAAAGCTTTTCTAATTTTACATCTCATTTGCATAAGGTTCTGAGTAAAAATTCTCAGATAGTTTCTTACACTAATTTTTGTATTGCAAAATTCTCTTCCCCGTGGTCTGTACAACATTTATCTCAAGTTTCGTCAAAATCTGATTACCAGAACGGCCGCTAGAAGGTCTAAACGGTGTCACTTTAATTATAACTACCCTGTACTTTCAGCTCTGACAGCAGCACAGGCATCATGGAATATGGAGAGGCATAAAAATAATGATAATCCCACAAAAGAAATCAAGAGGAGTTAAGTCTGGTCCTCATGGAGGCCACGTTACTGGTCCGAACTGCCAGATTCCAGTTGTTCCCAAAAGTTGCTGTCAGTAGATCATATGCTACTCGCACCTTGTGAGCTGATGCGCAGTCATGCTGAAACCATACATTTCCCCTTTCTGCTAAGGGTAGATCATATCCCCATTCAGAAATTTCATTTGTTAATAACTCAACATAATGAATTCCATTGAGATTTTGATGGAAATACACTGGTCCAATAATGCTGCCCTTCCAATTTCCACACCAAACATTAATAAACCATTGACGTTGGTGTGAAGCCTCTCACATAAAATGGGGATTACTGTTTGACCAATGATGTTGGTTGTGTCTGTTAACAACTCCATTCCTCGTAAATTTTGCCTCATCCGTCCAATCCTTATTCTGTAATAGTAAAAATCAGTGCGGAGCAAATAATCTTATAGGCCTTCTATCAGGTCGTTGCATATCAAATGTCGGATTTCGAGGTGGGTTCCGCGCTTCAGCACGGTTTCCACGTTTAGTAGCAACCATAACAAAGTGGTACATTCCCAGAGATAAACCTATCAGCGACCAGATGCCTGAAATTTGCATGTCTGCGATGATATTTAATAGCGTTTGAACCCAAGCGAAGATAGTCATGACTTCATACGAATTACGTGTAATAATCCATTACGAGTTCAGGTTGAATCACACTGCATCCAACGCCTCTCGAAACATCAATAAGGTATTCGGTGTAGGCACCATAAACGAACGTATTGTCCAACGTTGGTTCCGAAAATTCCGGGCGGGAGTGACGGACCTGACAAATGAGCCACGCGGCAGATCACCCAACGTGTTGAATGACGCTGATCTGAAGCGATCTGTGGAAGAGGGCCCGTCATAAACTGTTCAGGTTCATGCTGTATCAGCGTCGACCATCGGCAAGGTGTTCCCTAACCCCCCGTTGCATCCCAGGAAGCTCATGTTACAGTTTGGTGGAACATCCGTGGTGTAGTGCATTACAGTTTCCTGTAGTACTGTCGTAACCTGCATCGTATGCACACAAAACTGTCAGCAACAAACAACCTGTACTTGTGCATCGTAAAGGCGTCCTTCTGCTGCGTGACAACGCGCGTCCGCACGTTGCACGAATGGCCGTGCAGGCGCTACAGGGTCTGGGCTACGAGGTGCTTCCACACCTCCCGTACTCTCCGGACCTCTCTCCTACCGACTACCATCTTTTCCAGAGCCTGGACAATTATTTCTGGAGGAAAACATTCCTAACCCAAGCAGACGTCGAAAACGCATTCCGGGAGTTTATTGAGTCCCGTGACCATGGATTCTATCGGAGGGGGCTGAGAAACTGCCAAATCGTTGGCAACAATGTTTGGATTGCAATGGGGATTATTTCGAATAGCACGTGTGAAATAATCCCCATTGCAATCCGACATTTGATATGCAACGACCTGATAATTAGGGATGGTAATACCGGTAATAAAATTTCATTAAAAATACACTTATACTCTTTATCCGAAACTATCTTTTAGTTAAAACTGTTCTAAGTAAATCTACTAAACTGAACAGTTTGAATCTACCGTATTAGTGCTTTCAGAATCACATGAGCGTTTTAAGTATCCGAACAAACTTGTAAATTCTATTTTATAGGAATGATTCCTGAACTTCCCCCCCCCCTACTATTACGGGCTTATGTTTCTTAAGAGTTTATTTTAATGTTCAATAGATGCAATATAAATTACAGTAAAACTTCGTTAGTACGGATTTCAGCGGACCAACGGAAAAAAATGTGTTTTAACCGAGGGCCCGTATTTTCCGACCCTTATTTACATAATTGGCATAATTGTCGTTGATTACTTTATATACAAAAAATGAGACTTGTAACCTTTAGAGCAGTCAAAAGAAAATAGCTTCCACTTACACCCGTAAGTCACTTCCGCATCACACCATTAAGAGCGCTGCATCAACTTATCTCTTGATTACGCATATAATTATATCGATACTGTGCACCATTTATGTTACATTTCTAACCAAATAGATTAGTTTATTATTAATAAAACAAAAATTCTCAACAGAACAGCCAAAATAATCTTTTTGTCAATATAGTTGAGCACGTTACGTAAAACTTGCCTACCCCCCGATGCTAAGATAAAACTTAATGGAATCGTCCCAAAGTAAGCGTGTTCGACTGGACACCTGGAAAAAGCAATCTCATTGGGTTGAAGTATTGTAAGGAAGCCGAACAACTTTGGTCTAGGTAAAAAACCTTTTTGCACTCGACTGTACATTGAATGTAAATTAGAATATGAAATTATTCATTCCGGAATTAGAATAATATCAATTACTATTTTCTTAAAATTCATAAAATACTTTTACTAAAAATAAGTCAATTCATTTTTAAATACCTTCTGAACTCTGCGGGTAACAATGCAGAAAGTCTTGAAATTTGGACGTTCACAAGATGTTTGTCTTAAATTTTCTCAAACATTAGCCAGATAAAGCTATTTTGGAATGATGATTTTCAGCCTAATTGACATTTTTACTCCATCTCTTTTGGTTTTCGAGATAAAAATCATGTAATGTCTTAATGGGAAAGTTGCATGAAATTTTTTTAAATTTTTTTTTCGATAGTTTAGATCACTTATATACCGGTATGGGTATTCTTTTTCTCTAATTGTGCGTAATTCTTTTTAAAAAAATTATTAAAGTTGACACCACCAAAAAACGCTACGTCATAGCTCAAGAGTGATGTGACGTCACGCGCCATGAAACCAGAAACCATGCCTATCTCTTATGCTGCTTTTCAAGATCTGTCTGCATAGAGATAGATGTTAGATCTGTCTGTAATAAACATGTATGCTTACAATTATTATTTCATTCCCATGTATACAAGCACTAAGTATAATAAGACTTAATAAAACATTCATAAGAGCACCAAAACATCACGAGAGAAGAAATAAAAATAGATGAAAATACTGAGGAGCGATACTCAGTGCGAAATTACCGTTGGTTTCCATGACCTCGTACTCGTATGTTATTCTTCGATTTTGAGTTAGCCGAAGAAGGAATGGACAAAAGCACATGGGATACAATTAGTTTTTTTTCGTCTGATTCTTCAGACGTAGCAGAACTTTGACCCGATTAAACTTTAAATTTTGCGCGGTTTCGATCACCTGCTTATTAAGTGTATTATTTACCATGGATGTATTCATCTTATCTTTCGGTGATTATCGACTATAATCCTGAATTCCACAAGGAGAAATATAGACATGAAAATAAGTAATAGGAAGACTCTTTTTTCGAACAAAATTTCGTAAGCTCTATTATTTTATCATAGATAGCTGCGTTTTCATCTCTTCTCGTGGAGGCCGAGGAGGGGGGGGGGGGGGCCAATCGAAACGTCGGCACTATACCTTCATATGGTGCTGTAATTTCTAAATTATATCTGAAATATAAAAGACTTTTCGGGAGTTGGCAAAAAATTGTACAACCACCAGAAAAAATAGAAAGGGAAAAAAATGTGGATAAAAGTATTAAGATAAAATAAATAAAAGACTCTTTGACCACAAAAAAAAACAACTTTTTGTTGTGGTCAAAAAGTATTTTATTTATCTTATATCTGAAATGATCGATTTTATTAGTTCGAGGAGCTTTTAAACAACCTGTTTGATTTGTGTAGTATCAATTTGTTACTGGATGGTTTAATTATGCATTAAAATACGCGAAGAAATAGCGGTATCGCTAAACAAGATGCCATTTAGGAGCTATCCCCTTTCCGCGCATGCGCAGTGGCAGAGCTGATCTACGAAGGCGTGTGTTTCAATGGCGTGTGACGTCACACATCGTTTTAGTTTGGGGGCGTGGTTTTGCATTTTTAAAGTTAAATTTGATAGTTTTTTAATACTTTTAAGATGTTTAATGGCGATTTTCATATTCAGCGTACCGAAATCTATATAAAACAGGCCTTCTTTTTAAAAAAGAAATTCCATGCAACTATTGGCGTCGAACATCAATTTTAACAATACCATGAAATTAGGCACGTACCAGTTGCTGTGCAACTGCACCGACAGGTTTTTAGGATATTTGTCCTTTACTCTTTATTTGAAACACTAATTATTCAAGAAAGGTTAATGGCGGCTGTTTGCCATTCTTTTCATTGCAATTGACATTTGCGTTCCATTAAAGCCACTTAAATCATATGACAAAGCGCACTTGAGTTTTATTTCATTTTATATAATGATGAAATGAATAAATACTTCCATGAGTTCAGTATAGACAGGAATAAGTTATAGCAACTTCAAGTTTTTAGATTTTTCCAAATGATGGTCATAGAAATTAGTTAATCGCCTTAAACGCTAATGGCTATGTTTATGTTTAAAATATTGATAACGACTCCATTTTCTGAAACCATCTTCAGGCTAAATGTCCATTTAACATTTTAATAAGTAAACGACGTAAAGCGTGGTTTGAATGTACGCTAAAGGTACAAGTGAAGACCGTGCACAAGTAACGATCGATAGGGAGCTGGAACTTTAGTGTTAAATAAAGAGTTTTTCGATGAGTCGACGTAGAAATTGGATTCGTGGAGAAAGCAGAGAGAGAAAGAGTCGATACATCCTTGTTCCCCCCGCTCGCGTCCCTCTCTTGGCCTTTCTTCAGTCTCCATTAATAAATTGGGAAGGATAAAATTGATTCGTGCTGAACTGCTTGCTATTATTAAGCACACTCAGTCATTAATCATCAACGGACCAAGTACTCATAATATCATTAACCCTATTTCCTTTTTCTCTTTTCTCTCTCTCCTCTCGCAAAACCCTGAGCATCCCCAACCAGTCGGGTTCGCGTCTTCCATGATTGCTTTCTGGATCTCGAGGTTACTGGGTTCAATCCAAGCACAGACGATAACGGCGAGGATTTTTTTTTTCCCTTGCCAAGAGATACTTCAATTTTATTGTCATTCACAATTTAAGTTAATAGCGTACTTGCCAAATAAAATTACAAAAAGCTTATTTATTTAATTTAAGTATAGTTTATGGTTAAGTCAACATTTCGACATGATCAATAGCAATGGAAAGGGTATTCAAATTCATTATTTCGCTTTGAGTAATTCTTTCTTGATTGATTCAGCATCTATCTCATTTTGACATTTCTTTTATTTTAAGATAAGTTTCCATGTTTCATACAAAATGTTCAGAAACGATTCAAATAAATTATTTTTTTCTTTGAGATGTTTATGGAAGGTTACAAGTATAAATATTAGGATCAAGCACAGGGCGAGCACAAAGTCTTTCCCTGATAAAGAAAATTAATATAAAAAACTAGCAGAGGACCCGGCGTTGCCCGGGATAATTACGCTTGTAGGTAAACGGAACAACCTCAAAAAGCTAAATTAAACCTCCAAATTGGTTAAATAATAACTCAATCACTACAATATAGAGCAAAGGGACTATACATTCTAAGAAAAATCCGAAAGACAGGAATTTACCACTTCACTGAAAAAATCCATTCTAGCTGATATACCGGGACTTGATTTACCGTAAAAAAAATTTTTAAAGGCTCACAATGGATGGACCTCTCCAAGAATGCCTTCTAGTCTAAATAATTTTTTACTCACGTAATCGTACTTTAGATATCCAGTTGATGTTGTTGCAATTTCCTTTCTTCTTTCGATGTCTTGAAGCAAAAATTGGCCATTCATCACTTTGTGTAGTCTAGTGGTCGCCGATTCTTCTATTTACTTGCTTTCCATTTGCTCAATACAGCACGGAGCTAAAGGAATGCTTCCTCTGTCGTCTTTCCACTCTTTCTCAATAGTCTGCTAACTCTCCATTATCTCCAATTACTGATCATTTTTAAAGATTTTCAAGAAATTGTTAAGTACTAAGAACTCTTTCCTAAGAAAAGCCTGAATACCAGGAATTCTATGCATTGTTACAAATTGAAACTTATCCCTATTGCCTCATCATTTTATGTTCATTGTTATAATTCTTGGAAAGATTGCTTTAACATTGCATCATCAGTTTGTGCTCATTGTTATTGGTGAATTGCGCGTTGATACCATTGTTGATGCGCACACAATGGGCCTATTGTTGCACAAACTTTTCCTTGCATTGTTGGTCATGAGATATATATTGTTGGTCCATGCAGTGTTTGTGAATTGCGTGCTGATACCATTGTTGATACCTATTGTTGTACAAACTTTGCCTTGCATTGTTGGTCATGAGATATTTCTCATTAATATGCCTTGCCATAACCATGAATATCGATTTTTTATCGATATTTATTATTTTTCCGAAATCTGAGGTAGACAGTGACCTTCCTCATGCTTTGAAAGTCAAGTATGCAAAATTTCATCAAGATCGGAATAAAACTGTAGATTTGTATAAAAAACAAACAAACCCACAAACAAACCTACCCACAAACAAACATGCTAGCGGTGTTCGCCGGGTCAACCGGCTTGCAACTGCTGACCGAAGGGCGACAGCAGGCCAAATAACCATGTGGTGCAACCAGGGACGTCCCACAACTGTGTCCGTGACGACAATTCGGCGAACCTTGGCAGCTGCAGGAGGCCACGATGGATGCCACTCTTGACAGCTGCACATCGTCGGCAACGGCTAGCCTGGGCCAACCAACATCGACGTTGGACCGCTGAGGATTGGCAAAGGGTTGCCTGGTCCGACGAGTCACCGTTTCAGCTGTATCGGGCCGATGGTCATGGCGCAGGCTACACGAAGCCATGGACCCCGCTTGTCAGGTGGGTACCACTCAGACAGGTGGAGGCTCCATATTGGTCTGGAGTGTTTTCTCGTGGCATGCAATGGGTTCGTTGGTGCATCTGACATCCACTCTGCGTGCTACTTCCTACGTCGATCTGCTTGGGGAACCACCTGCACCCCTTCATGAACTGTTTTTACCCGCGGGCGACGGCATCCTCCAGCACGATAATGCGCCTCCACACACAGCAGGGCTGGGGGAGCATGCTACCGACTTCACGCCAATGATTTGGCCTCCAAGTTCCCCAGATTGCAATCCCAATGAACATTTGTGGGACGTCATCGAACGATCTGTCAGGTCGTCACCAACACATTTGGTAAATGCAGCATCGTTATGGAATGCAGTGAAGGCGGCATGGCTTGCAGTGCCTGTGGATGTGTTCCGGGGACTGGTAGACTCCCTTCCACGACGGGTCGCCGCCGTTAACCGGGCCAGAGGGGGCCCAATACGTTATTAGGCAAGTGTGCCATAACTTTTGGTGAGTGAGTGTATGTGAATGTTACTCTGCGAAGTGCAAACAAATAAATAATGGCAAAAAAAAAGAATGAAAAAATATTGAAAAAAAAAAAATAACAGGAATCGAACCCGTGCCAGGAAATCACTGTTAAGTTGAATACCTTTCTTCCCCCTTGGCTTATCTGCACTACAATAATAAAGGTAAAAAATGTTTTTCTCTGAAACGAAAGGCCATTGATTCAAATCCTTTTACTTAGAAGGTATATTAATGTTGTAGATTGACCTCCTAAAATTTTCAACCAAATCCGTGATGACATTTCCGTGCGGTCCCCTTGTCAGATGGAGATCAATAATACAAAAAAACCGTATGTATTTATCTGACATATTTTTTTATTATTAATTTTCTTTGTCAGGGAAAGACACTGTGCTCACCCCGTACAACATTCTCATATATTCAACGAACATAAATTCGTTACTGAAATTTTATGAATCTGTGCGAGTATCCGAAATAAAAAAAGTTTAAACTTTTGAAATTCTGGCTTCAGGTTCTTAAAGATCATCACAAAATAGAAAGGGAATGCCTCAAGGACCGGCCTTCTATCTCTTTGTTATGATCAATAAAAGTGAGTTAAGGTGCGTCCCATAAAGATAAGGCCACCTCAAGAATTGCTTGTTTAATAAAAACAACAACAGTTTGTATTAAATATATTATTTTATTCAAATCCTGCAAACATTGTTAAGACAACAAAAAGAAAAAACTTTAGCCATACATTACAATAATGGAGAAAAAAATTAAAATGAAATTTGCACAGTAAATTTCTGTCCCATAAAGTTAAGGCCACTTACAATTAATGCCAACAGTTGGAAAAATAATCTAATTTACAAATGGCGCACTATTTGAAAAACCATCTGTAGATAGTTTAAAAGAAATATCCAACAAATGGGAAAAGGTAAACCTTTAACAGACCTTGAGAAAGGTACAATTCGTACACTACACTCTGAGAGTAACTCAATTCGTAAAATCAGCCAAAAATCTGAAGATCTAGATGTGTAATCTCTAATTTCCTCAAGCTTGATAAAGATTATGGCACAAAGAAATCATCAGGTCACCCTTCAAAGGTTACACAACGTGCAAAGCGTCTAATTGTACGTGAGGTAATACAGAACTGAACTTCTTTTCGCAAAATAGCTGCATTGGATAATGTAGCAGTATCGAAATCTACAGTTGGCAGGGTAGTACATTCAGGTGACTACCTGAAATTCACAAAACGAAAGGCTGCACCATCGCTGAAAATTCATCACAAGGTGAAACGTTTACAGTGGGCACAGGAGCGCATGAGTTGGACTGGAGTCTGGAATAGTGTAATTTTCAGTGATGAGAAAAAATTCAACCTGGATGGCCCTGATGGTTGGCAATACCATTGGCAAGATTTGCGTAAGGAAAAAGCCATATTTTCCAAACGACAACAAGGAGGTGGCTCCGTGATGGTATGGGCTGGATTTACCAGTTTTGGTAAAACACGTATTGCTTTAGTCAGTGGAAGAATGAAAGCAGTTGACTGCCAGAAATTGCTGGCTGATTTTCTCCTGCCATTTATGGATTCAACCTCGGACAGAATAACTTTTTCCAGCAGGATAATGCCCCTGTCCACAAAACAAAAACTACATATGAATGGTTTCTGGCAAATGGGGTGCCTGTGATGGATTGGCCTGCCATGTCTCCAGATTTAAATCCAATGGAAAACATGTGGGGAATGCTGGCTAGAGCTGTTTATGAAGGTGGGCGACAATATTCAACAACAAATGATTTGAAGCAAGCCATCATTCAGAAGTGGGAGGATATCACTATTGAAACTTGTGTGAAGCTTGTACAAATAATGCCACAACGTATTTTTAAGGTCATTAAGAACAATGGTGGCCCCATAGGATACTGAACTTGTTTCCTATGCCAAAGGGAATGTGGTAGAAAACTTTTTGTTGGCATTAATTGTAAGTGGCCTTAACTTTATGGGACAGAAATTTACTGTGCAAATTTCGTTTTAATTTTTTTCTCCATTATTGTAATGTATGGCTAAAGTTTTTTCTTTTTGTTGTCTTAACAATGTTTGCAGGATTTGAATAAAATAATATATTTAATACAAACTGTTGTTGTTTTTATTAAACAAGCAATTCTTGAGGTGGCCTTATCTTTATGGGACGCACCTTACTTAAAATAGATATTAGATACAGGGTTAAAAATTATTTTTGAAACATTTTAAGGATTATTTTATAACTTCTCTCTTTAATAAAATTTCTCCTCTTGTAGCTCATAAAAATCGATTACTTTTTGCAAGAATCCAAAATTGCTTCCATTTGTATGACGGTTTCTCCTTATTATTAGCAGTGAATTATAAGATACTTTATTTTTTTAGTAAAAGAAGATAATTTTCAACTATAAAAATTATAAAACACTTTTAATAAAAGTAATAATAATCCCTTACTTTTTAAGGATTTTTACAAAAAAAATGGTTTTTTGATATTTCTATAAATTGTTTATCAACCAAAAATTATCTATACAGATTTATCACACACACATTTAATATTTCTTACCAAATATCAAACAGTAAAAGAAAATACATTGAACTGCCAAAACTCATGGGAAGTGTCGCTTGCATCGCGTAAAAGGTGTAGAAATAGGCAGAGCGGTATTATTGTTGTCAATTCGACTATTAGTAGTCATCTGAAACGTCTTGTAACGTGATTATGTCTACACGACTGTTTGAACGTGGAATGATAATTTGAGCTAGACGCATGGGACACTCCATTTTTGAAGTGGTGCAGGCATTTAACATCTCTCGATCCACAGTATCAGGGGTGTGCAGAAGGTACCTTACTTCAAGCATTACCTTTCACCATGGACAAGGCAACGGCCGACCATGGCTGCTAAATGCTCGTGGCCACCGACATCTGAACACAATGGTCCTTCGTAACCGACACGTCAGTTAGCAGCCACATTCAATGATGAGGTCAATGCAGCGAAATTTGGCACTGATGGGATATGGTAACAGAAAACCGACAACAGTGCCTGGTCTCGTGAAAAATATTAACTGGAGCTTAGATGACTGAAAACACATAGCTTGGTCCGATGAGTCACGATTCAAGTTGGTGCAAGCTGATGGTAGAGTTGAGGTGTGGCACAGACCCGAGGAGTTTGACAATACTCTGAATCTTTGACAAAGATAAAATGAATCTCTCCGAATCTCACCGAATCTGTTCTGAATTCCATGTTTTTGAATCTTGAATCCAACTCAGGAGCCAATATCTCAACCCAGATTCTCGTAAAAAACGAGACAAGAAAAAAGTTCCTACATTTGGCTATGAATCTCTGAAAAGTCGTTGAACTTTAAGTAAAATTACACGAATCTCTGAATCCCATAGCGAATCTGTGAATCTTCGTAGAATTCGGGGAATTCTGGCAAATCTTAATCCGTTAACAATTCCCTGAATCTTGATCAAATTAACGAGATTCATGAATCTTTGCCATAATTTTGTTGACTCTGTGGCCTTGGACCCAAGTTGTCAGGAAGGCACTGTACAAGCTGGTGGTGGTGGCTTTATCATCGTGTGGGACGTGTTTACATAACAGGGTTTGGGTCCTCTGACCAAATTGGACCTACCATTGACTGGGAATCGTTATGTCCAGGTGCTTGATGCCCTTTATAGCTTTCCATGGCCTTTATTTATCCTAACAACGATGGGATGTTCCAGGAAGACATTGCGCCATGTCATCAGGCCAACATTATTCGCGATTGGTTTGAGGATCATTCTGTAAAATTCCAACGAATGAATTGGCCATATAGATCACCAGACATAAACCACGCAGAATATAAGTTTTGAACACACTGATGCTCCACTTTCATTTCTTTGCCCTTCAACCAGTACGGTTACACCCGTCGTGCGACGGGTGGAATTTCTAGTAAAATGCTAACTCCTCCTGCTCCATGCCCATTTCCATAGTGACGAGCATAGGCGGCTATCGAGAATGCATGGATCTCTCTTCAGAGGACTTCCGCCGACTGCTAGAGTCCATACCACGTAGTCCTCTTGGCACTTCATTGTAGTTTGGTACAAAGACATTTGATTAAAATATCGCGATGGCTTTGTGGCTTTTTCTTCCTTTGCAGGCAATTCCATACCAAAGTTACTTCTTGTATGAAATCAATTTTTATCAAAAATAATTTTTATTAAAATTAATTTATTAAAAATAAAGTATCCTAAAATCATTCTTTTATGATTGCATATTTAACTGTGCCAAATAGTAAAATATAATCGGAACTCAAAAGAGGATTTTGTCCAAAATATTAGCAAAATGGAATAATTATTCAGTTAAAAATTGAAAAAGGATATTTAAAAGAAGAATTTTTTTTAATAAATAGAAACTAAAAATCTTAAAAATAAAATTTTGAGAAATGTTTTAGTCGTATACAATTCTTTTAATAATTTTTAGAATGAAATTTTGGGTTAATTATTTTTGATAAAAATTGTTTTTAGGGTTTTAGCATCATCTAAAACCCTATTAACGACGATACAAATATATGTAACATGTATGCCACACGCCATAACTTTTGAAAGGATGGACCTAGGGGCTTGAAATTTTCTACACACGTAGGCCCTATACAGAGGACGGAGCGAAAAATATAGCGAATCCTCTAGCGTGGACGAAACCATGTGTTTTTGTGGTTCCCCCAACTGACTCCTTTCATGTCTATGGAGTTTTGATTGCGTTTGAGCAATTTGTGACGTCAGAGTTTGACTGTTTGACGTCAGAATTTAAAGCACTCTATTTGAAGTACAGCGAATCCTCCCGCTACTGCTCGTAACATTTTGATGCCATAACTTTTGAAAGGATTGACCTAGAGGCTTGAAATTTTGTACACACGTAGGCCCTGTACAGAGGACAGTGCGAAAAATACAGCGAATCCTCTTGGCTGGTCCGGGGCCCCTCAGGGGCCACTTATATGAATTTCATGGTTCTTTTTTATCTTTTGAACAAAGAGGGCAAAAATCCTGAAATTTCGTAAATTTGTAGTGCGGTTCTAAAAAAATAAAACCAATATACAAGAAAAGGGATATAAGCCTCTAGGAACCTGCCGGAGGTCCCGAGGACCCCAAATACAATTGAAGCTATAACATTTGAACGGAACGACCTAGGAACCTGAAATTTTGTATATTTATAGTGTGTTACTAAAAAAATATAGCAAATATACAAGAAATGTAGGCCTCTGGGACCCGCCAGAAGACCCCGAGGCCTCAAGTACAAATCAAGTTATAACTTTTGAACGGAAAGGTCTAGAAACCTGAACTTTGTATATTCATAGTTTGGTACTAAAAAATATAGCCAATATAGAAGGAAGCTGATATAAGCCTCTAGAACCCCGCCAGGGGCCTCGAGGCACCAAATACAATTGAACCTATAATATTTGAACGGAAAGGCTTAGGAACCTGAAATTTTGTATATTCATAGGGTGGTACTAAAAAAATATTGCAAATATACAAAAACAGTAATATGAGCCTCACAGGCCCCAAACACAAGCAAAGCTACAACTTTTAAACGAAAAGGTCTAGAAATCTGAAATTTTGTTTACTTATAGAAAATTATTTAAAAATTAGCTAATATACACTAAAACTGGTATAAGGCTCTTGGGTTTCGACAGGGGCCCTGAGCCCCCAGTCACAAATCAGGCTATAACTTTTGAACCGGAAGTCCAGAAATCTGAATTCTTGCATATTTATGGTGTGTTACTTAAAATTTTTGCTCTTATACACTAAAACTTATATAGTCCTCTGGGCCCTGGCAGGGACCCTAAACACAAACAGAGCTATAATGTTTGAACGAAAAGGCTTAGAAATCTGAAAATTTGTATACTTAATAGTAGTTTACTAAAAAATTTAGCTAATATATACGAAAAACTGGTATAAGGCTCTTAGGTTTCCACAGGGGCCCTGAAGCCCAAATAAGCTCTAACATTTGAATAATAAAAAGGCGTAAAAACTTGAAGTTTTATATTTTTACAGTGCGTTACTTAAAAATTATAGACAATATACAAGGAGACTGGTAGAGGCCTCGGGGCCCCTGGCGGCCTCAAATACTATTGAAGCTATAAAATTTGAACGGAAAGGCCTACGGTCCTGAAATCTTGTTTAATCATAGTGTGGTATTTAAAAATTTAGCTAATCTATATTAAAAATTATATAAGTCTCTTGGCAGGGTCCGTGCGGACTCAATCTCAAATCAAGTTATAAATTTAAAACCAGAAGTCCAGAAACCTGAAAGGTTTTATATTTATAATGTGTTGCTTAAAATTTTAGCTATTACACACTAAAATTGATATAGTCCTCTGAGGCCTCGGCAGGGGCCGCGAGGCTCCAAATGCAAATCAAGCTATAACTTTTGGACGAAAAGGCCTAAGAACCTGAAATTTTGTATTTGTGCCCCTCCACTTATTATAGTCATGAGCCACTACTGCTCGTAACATTTTGATGCTAAAACCCTTTTATCGTTGGATAACGATGCCTTAATTTTTTTATGTTAAGAAAATAAAAGTTATTTTTTGATATAATAATTTTATTTTAAAATATTTGGAAATTATTTTTGTTAATAAACTATTTTTGGAAATATCTAAAACAATTGTCTTTTTAATTAAAAAAGAACCTTTTATATTGGCCATTAATGGAGTTTATTAAAAATTAATTAATTGGTTTAGATTCTTTTACTAAATAGGCTATAACATTATTCTCAACGTAAATAAATTGTCAATCTACTTAAACTCTTCAGAAATTATTTAGAAAAAGTGCCTGAAAGTGTTCATTTGCTGCGGTCTGTAATAACATTCCAAAGAACCCGGTGTATATTGAGAATATAGACAGTGCTCGAGAAAAGTTTTAAAAGCCCACAAATTTTAAATTTAATCAACAGCTATCAAACGGACGAAGCGAAAGCAGAGGAATGTATGTGTGATATCTTCCATTCTCCACCAAATTCAAGGAAATAAGTAGAGTAAGAGAACGCGACGCATTTTATCGATCGCTAACATCTTTAGAAGAAAATGTACAAAATATTTAAAAAAGCCTTTCCAAGGGAATTCTCTGAAAGTAATCTAGTATGAAATCAATAAAGGTTACGAACTCATGACAAACATTATCTTCTCCTCAATCGGATTCAGATTTCCATTAAGGAATCAGGAGTCCTCGGCTGGCCTCAAGCTTACCGTGTTGGCGGCTAGAGTTGATACAGATAAGGACTCAATAATTTCTCGCCTAATCAGACTGAGTCATTGGGGAAAAGGGCTGCGAACGAAATGATGCGACTCCAAGAGCCGGATCGATATTAATTTCAACAGAAATTAAAAACTAATTCCGAGATGAGGGTTTAATTAACTGATTGGGCTTAATGCACCCATCTCTGATTAATTACAGCCGCTGTTGAACTCGTCGAGCTCGTTCCTTCGCTTTCGGTTCCAGATAAATACAAGTTTACTGTAAAAATTTAATGCAATCATAAGCAGTTGTTGTCATTTATAATGAACATTTCAAACTTCTTAAATGTTAAGTCGTGTAAGCCTTCCAGAGTAATGAATCCAAATAAGTTACAATAACGATATAACGAGTTATAATAGCAAATGGAAAGTCTGTAGGCGAAAAAAAAAAAAAATAAATAAACTTCGCCGTCTTTTAATCCGAAAATCAATTTGAATAGTCATAAATTATTAGCTTTTCTGTTTGATCTATTTCTCTAGAGGTTGTTAGTCGAGGTTGCAAACCTTAAACTGCCCTCCTGTTTACGTCGCACGATTTACAAACGCGGAATTTTGCAACCATCCGCATCGATAATGAACGGCCTCCAAAAATGTTTTAAATGGGAGTAATAATTCGTCCATTACGAGCTGAAGCTTAATCGATGGTAAAATCTGTCATTTAATCCTCTGCCAAAACCCACGTCTGACCTTCTGGCTCTAGAAATTTTCCATTTCAGTTACTGCTATGTTTGTTCCAAAGAAAGTCCATTAATATATTTTTCAAAGAAGAACAAAATATTTGTTCCAGTATTTTGAATTTATAGGAAAAGGTCATGGAAATTCAAAATCCTCTCAAAAAAAAATATGTTTCAAAACTAAATACCTTCTAAAACTTTCTTACAAGAAAGTAGGAAAAATAATGTCAATTTCGTCGACTGAAAATCCTTTCTTATTAAAATAAAAACACTTTGCGAACGAGAAGCGAATAAAGCAGAAAAAAGTTATTAAACCTCGAATGCACGAGAGATGGAGACGACGACTTATTAAATTCATTTTACATTTTCGATTTTTGACTTCAAAACCAACATAAATTATCTTTCATTGGATTCTTAATTTCAGTGTTGTCCCCCCCCCCTCTTAAATTAATTTAAAATTTTAATTTTATTCTTAAATTAATTTATTATAATTTAATTTTAAAATGTTGATTTTATAAAACTAGTAGGCGAATATCCGCTTCAATAACAATTTATTTATTTATTTATTTATTTATTTATTGAAATAAGGTTAGGATA
Source organism: Rhysida immarginata (assembly GCA_023313115.1). Lineage (NCBI taxonomy): Eukaryota > Metazoa > Arthropoda > Chilopoda > Scolopendromorpha > Scolopendridae > Rhysida > Rhysida immarginata. The sequence goes on from JAHWFO010031644.1 coordinate 4,356,136, forward strand.
CATACCAGAGCACGATAGAGATCCGAATGGTCCGATGGACCGACGTGTTAGATCTCTGAGGGCTCGAGCAAAATAATGAAAAAACAGTTTCGTGTTAGTAACAACAATAAAAATCAAGGAGCATAAGTACCACTAAAAACAACTACAAGCGACCTAACAATATCCCCATAATTAAGGTACAAAATATACACACCTTAAAAAATAATAACAATTAGCTGCCTAACACTCTGACTTATAAACGGGAGCACCCAGGTACTTAGTAAACTGCTCATAACAGTTTACTAAGCGATTTTACGAGGGCGTTTTGAAAAGTAATGCCTCCATGGCTGTAACTTTATTTGTTAACCGATTTTCAAAATTCTTTTTGTATCTTATACTCACATTTGTCCTCTATGTAATGCACTATTCACTCTTCGACATAGTCCCCATCCCTTTCCACGCATTGCGCCAATGCGTGACTAGTTGGGTGAACCCGTCGGAGTTGTTGTCGACACCAGGATTGAATGGCAGCGTTTACCTCGCCGTCAGAACCAACTCACGTCCCTTAAGGGGCTTTTTCTTCTTTGGGAAGCGGTGAAAGTGGCAAGGTGCAAAGTCTTTCATCTTTGAACTGTAGGCGCTGCAATGCCTCTGGCGTGTGGCAACTCCTGGCCAATTTATTATGACCATCTGACGTTTGTAGGCAAATTAACTATGATTTCGACCTGAAGTTGCTAGAAGGCCAGACCATTATATTAATAGAGAAGCAGGTTGTTTACTACGACGGTAGAAGCGATTTGTTTCTGATGATATGGGTAAACTACAGCCTTTGAACGTGGGATGATTGTTGGCGTTCGGAGCCATGGCGCGAGCATCAGCAAAACAGCTGCATTTGTTAAATGTTCAAGATCAGCTGTTGTTAAAATAGTTTAAAGTCGGAAAACTGGGTCGACATACCGTATGGGATATGGAAGCCAAAGGCCTGTTCGAACACCTTTACTGTCTGCAGTTAATAAGAAAAACGTCTCCAATTCGCACATGAACACAAGGATTGGACAGCCGAGCATTGGTAAAAAAGTTAAGTTCGGTCAATATCACAGTTGGATCATGCACATGGATGAGTAAGAGTTTGGCGGAAACAGCATGAAAGCATGGACCCCACATGCACGAGTACAGCCCTTCATGCTGGTGAGGACAATGTTATAGTTTGGGGAGTATTTTCCTGGCATGACTTGGGCCCTTAAATTCGTGTGGAAGTACGTCTGAATAGCACAACTTATCTAAGTATCGCTGCTGATCAAGTTCATCCTATCATGTTGATGGCGTATCCCTATGGGGGGTGGGGTTCTAGAAATTTTGGCGTCGACTACTAAGGCCATTTTGCGCCTTTTACACAAGTTATATCTGTACGCAGCCCGGGAAAAAAACACAAACATCCATGCCCACGGCGGGATTCGAACTCACGGCCAGGCGGACTCGAGAACTAGAAAGCCTCCCAATGTAGATTGCTTCTTCCAACAAGACAATGCTCCATATATATAAAAGAACTAGCAGAGGACCCGGCGTTGCCCGGGATAATTACGCTTGTAAGTAAACAGAACAACCTCAAAAAGCTAAATTAAACCTCCAAATTGGTTAAATAATAACTCAATCACTACAATATAGAGCGAAGGGACTATCCATTTTAATAAAAATCCGAAAGACAGTAATTTACCTCTTCACTGAAAAAATCCATTCTAGATGATATACCGGGACTTGATTTACCGAAAAAAAAATTTTTAAAGGCTCACAATGGATGGACCTCTCCAAGGATGCTTTCTAGTCTAAATAATTTTTTACTCACGTAATCTTACTTTAGATGTACACTTGATGTTGTTGCAATTTCCTTTCTTCTTTCGATGTCTTAAAGCAAAAATTGGCCATTCATCACTTTGTGTAGTGTAGCGGTCGCCGATTCTTCTATTTACTTGCTTACCATTTGCTCAATACAGCACGGAGCTAAAGGAGTGCTTCTTCTATCGTCTTTCACTCTTTCTCAATAGTCTGTTAATTCATTATCTCCAGTTACTGATCATTTTTAAGATTTTCAAGAAATTGTTAAGTACTAAGAATTCTCTTTTCTAAGAAAAGCCTGAATAACAGGAATTCTATGCATTGAACTCTATATTGCACAAACTTTGCCTTGCATTGTTGGTCATGAGACATATATTGTTGATCCGTGCAGACTGTTTGTGAATAGCGTGTTGATACCATTGTTGATACCTATTGTTGCAAAAACTGTCTTGCATTGTTGGTCATGAGATATTTCTCATTAATATGCCCTGCCATAACCATGAATATCGATTTTTTAACTATTATTTTTTCGAAATCTGAGGTAGACAGTGACCTTCCTCATGCTTTGAAGGTCATGTATGCGAAATTTTATCAAGATCGGAATAAAACCGTAGATTTGTATAAAAAACAAACAAACAAACCCACAAACAAACAAACATCCTTCTTTATATATATAGACAAAAGAAAAGAATATAAACGAATTTCTTTGGCAAATAAGAAATCTTGAGTTAAAACGTAGCCTAATATACAGTAGTTACTCAATATAACACTAAAACTGCATGTAAAATAGAAACACGTACATATTTAGTTTAAACGTGCATAGAAACACGTGCATATATCAAAACAATCGGAAACCTTTCTACGAAGTCATTTAAAAATTTTTTTGATAATGAACAGCACCTGAATCCCTTAACAAAAATGGTTCTGTCCTATACACAGGGTCTTCTACCGTAATATTCATCACTCTTACCAATAGTTATCACTTAGGAAACCACCTAGAGATATCCCAAAGCAGAACTTAAACCCAAAGGAAATGTTGCTGAGCGTTTTCTGGACAGCAGTTGGAGTAAGATCAAACCATCACAGCACATACTCAGGGCTCATACAGTACATACCCATCTGTGACATACTCCAACGGGCTCATCAAAAACTCCTCCAACAGCTACAGTCGCAAAGGAATCCTACAGCTACAGAACAATGCAAGCCCACACACATCTTTACAGACTCGTTGAAAGATTATGCAGCTTGGGTAGGAATCTTTGCCTCATCCTCCATACCCACCTAATATCGCTCTCACAGATTATCATCTGTTTAGCTCATTCGATAATCATATGCGCACGTAGCAGTTAGAAATCGTCGAAATAGAATTTCACCTCTAAAAGCGACAAATCACGTTGCATTAAGACACCAGCAATTGCTCAAGGTTCGTTTTCGTCGATCTCTACAGCACAGAAAATAAAACAATAAAAACAGTACTGTAAAGACGCTTGGCATTTTTTTTTCATTTCATTTCATTTCATTTAATTAAGAATAATTACAGAATCCAACCAACCAGTGCCAGAATGGCCGTAGGCCGACGAGTTAGGTCCCTGGATGGAAGGAAAAAAGAAATACATTAAAAAAAGAAAAGAAAAACAATCAGCATAAATGATAATATGAATGCAATAGATTAAAAGGGATTGTAGGAGAAATTAGAGAAATATTTCTTCAGTCTGCTTTTGAAAATGGATAAGGAAGGGGAAGAGCGTATTTCGATTGTTAGATTATTCCATAGTCTGATTCCTGCATTAGTAACGCTCTTAAGTTGGTAAGAGCGTTTAATCGGAGGGAAAGTGAGAGAGTCATTATTCCGTAAATTATAAGGTCCTAACGATTTAGAGTTGAAATAGTCAAAGGGAAGAGAAGAAACAAGCTTGTTATTTAAGGCTTTAAAGATGAAGAGCGCAAGATAATAAGAGTGCAACTGAAAAATGGGCATAATACCTGCTGAGGGAAAGAGATGGGAGACGGGGTCGGATTTTTTTAGTTTAAACAAAATTCTGACAAACCATTTCTGAATTCGATCTAAGCGTTTTAAGTTTGTTTTGGTGGTGCTACCCCAAAATTCAAGGCCGTAAATAAGTGATGATTGAATGAGAGCAAAATAGAGTAGCAGCAGAATGTTTTTAGGCAGAAAATGAAGCCGTGAGAAAAGACCGAGCCGGTAGTTTAAAGTAGAAGATAAGTCATTGATATGGGCATCCCAGGAAAGATTATAAGAAAGATGAATTCCTAGAAATTTATAAGATTTAGTAGGAATGAGTTCCTTTGTATTATAGAGTAAGGAAAAATTAACTAAGTCAAGCTTTGGCCATAAAAACCTAACATCCGCGGCTCTCGTGATGTTGGTTACGAATGTTTTCTGTAAATGCAATGCGATTCTGTTCCACTACTTCTTTAGCACTGTGCGGTCGCTCTCTGCCACTCGGCATGATCGACCAGGTGGAGGTTGTACAGTGTTCGCCGATACACGTTTCCACTTCATAATGACATCATTTACAGTGGAACGGGGTGCATGTTATATCGCAGAAATTTCACGAATAGATTTTTCACAGTGATAATGCCCAAGCACTTCATCACGTTCAAAGTCGTTTAGCTTTGAAAATGGTGACTGCGCAGGTGTTTCTTCATTTTTGGATTCAGGGGTGGGGTAACAGCTCGGATAGGAATTCTTCCTATGTTTCTACTATCCTTTATAGATAGGTTTACTTCCCGTCAGCCAACCCTGTACATTTTTAAAGTTGTATAGCACTTTTCAAATATACTGTATAAGACAGAGGGGCATTTCCTCGATCGACTTTCCTCTAGCCCTTGCACGAATGGAATGAATCAGCCCGATTCTCGTCTTTCCGTTATGCAACGCGACATTCAAATGAGTTATCGGTGTTAAAACATTTGTTTCAGACAAAAAGACCAAACCAATTGCAGAAATTCTGAAAAAGCCATATAAAAGGTCTTTCCCATGCGAGATTCAGTGCTTCTGTCATAGAACAAACACTGCAAAAACGCAGGAATCGTTCTATCTAAACCCGGAATGAGCAACATAATTGCAGATTTAACGAAATGTTGCTACTGCTTAGTTCACTGAGGAAAAAAAAGTACTCGGAAGAGAGACTCCCTCAGCTACCACAATCAAACGGATTTGTCAATTGAATACACAAAAATTCTTCTAAACAGAAGCCATGCCCAAAAGGTAGAAGTGATGTTCTGTGACAACAGACAATCGAACCATTCATCGCGAGTTCAAATAGAAGCCCGTATGCACGATTTCATTGCACGGCAGATGAAAGGAAAACCAATGCCCGCAAGGTGGATGAAAAGTGTCTTACTAACGACAAATGGAAGTTCATCATGACTTTTGATGAGGCATTAGTGTTTTCTCACCCATTGTAGTAAGATTCGCGTCATTGCCTACAGCCTTGCAAAGGGTCGAACTAAGTGGTTCCGAACTTGTGAAAATTTTCTCAAAGGCTTCATTAAGGTGGCAGGAACTATTCAAAAGATGACTGAAATTTTCTTCAGTAGCAGCAACTGCTAAGATTAACGTGAATTGTTATCAGGAAAAAAATTTGGAACCATTCGACTTTTGACAAATGAAAGAAACTGAAATTCGTGCTATCTATTCTAAGATATTCACATCAAAATCACCTGATGCTACGCCAATGAATTTCTGCAGCTTCAAACTTTTAAAACGGAGTTTTAAAACCTAAATAACGCAGATCCAAACTCTTGATGGACTTTTTTTGAGGTAGAAGGTTGAAATTCGGAATGTAACTTACAATGGGCATGTGCACCTTCACTATTTAGTTTGGTTTTGATTAGCCCACTAGGGTCGGAATTTCGGGGGTTAGAATTAGAGGGGACCAAAAGGTCTACTATGTAAAAGAGTGAAATTCGGTATGGAGATTCCTCTAGGCAAAATCTACATTACTATGAAGTTTGGGCCAAATTGTCCCAACGGGGTCGGAGTTGTGGGAACGGAGGCGGCAGTAAATTGGTCTTCAGAACTTTGGCAACATATGGCATGTGATATATCATTCGATCGGAAATGACGAGAAACGAAAGAAAATAGAGCTCTTTTACATTTTCTAAATACATTATTACATTCGAGAAAATC
>JAHWFO010031644.1:4362503-4439655 GCA_023313115.1 Rhysida immarginata
AATAGATGATCTCAGGGCTTCCGCTACTTTCCTATACCTTCCTCGGGAGGATTAATTTCTTGTTACGTTGCGCTTCACACAATGCTATTAACCTCGTGTAAATGTCTAAACAGACACCCATTCCCACTGTCCATGGTTGTCCAAGATTATAGTTTCTATTTCTCGTTTTGTCCATGAACGCCCCCACAAATCTGCAGGTATGATTGAGGAACTTTCTTCCAATGCTAGAGTGCTTATAATGAGAGTGTGGCCATGGGGCTCTCGGCCACCATGTTTTATCCAACCTCGAATAAGCTTGTATGAGAAAACGAGGATTATATAAGATTAAATGTCAATATAGAGATGTAATTTCGTTGAAACAAGTTAATGACAAAGAAATATAATATTTAAATAATATTTTGCTAAGACTGTACACATTGATCAAACAAACAATACAAGGGAAAATGAAAATACAAATAAGTTCCTATCTGATATATGGCACGAATTTAAAACCTCATAGACTATGTAAATTTCAAAATTTTATTTTTATAATTTTTATTTATTTTATCTTCTATTATAATTTGTAAAGGAAAAATTCAACTACGAGGCCTGTGAGAAAAGTATCCGACCTTTTTTTTTTTTTTTGCGAAAACCTGATGGATTTGGATCGCGCTTGCTTGCATGAGCCGACCTTTATAATGGTTATGAAGTTTACAAATAAATGTTTAAGGATCGTGTATAGACTGTAAAGACCATCATTTTAAGTGTAAATTCATTGTTGCAAGTCATCTTGGGGCCTTAATGCGAGGCACATCCAGAAAGTAAAGATACAAACGTCATGACATGGTCAAAAAATTTTTTTAAAACACACCTTTATTACTATCAAGTACTTTTATACAAGCTCATTTTTCAGTGTAGTTGCCACCATTATCCAAGCACTTATTGAGCCTGGGGACAAGCTTTTGTATTCCGGTGTCATAGAAGGATGCCGCCTGTCTTTTTGAACCAAGCGTTGACTTCATGCTTCATATCGTCATCATCGAACAGTTTCCCAGCAAGATGCTTCTTTAGGTGAAGAAATGGTAGAAATCGTGGGTGCGAGGTCCGGAGTACGAGTGTACGGTGGATGATCCAGAACTTCCCATTTAAAGCTTTTCAGCAACTCTGTGGTGACACGTGCCATATGGGGTCAAGCATTGTCATGGAGGCAGACCCCATTTGTTAACATCCCCCTCCTTAAACAGCAACAATTTGTCTGTGGATTTCAGCTGGAGACTCATGTTTGGCGTTAAGAAATCGAGTAACAGATCGGACTTCTCATTTAGCGGGATTTTGAATGGGCGCCGCTATATCAAACAACTGCTTCTCACACACGATGCTGTTTGGCGCCACCATATGAATTAGTAAAGCAAGCTCACGAATGAAAGTGAAAGTTAACCCTGTGGAAATTATAGTAGCACAATTTACCCTCTGGCTATACCCTATGTATCTTTACTTTCTGGATGAGCCTCGTAGATTAACGTTTGTTGGTGCATTTTAATAAGGCATCGGCTATGAATTTCACTTCTGACTTTTATGAGATTTCTATAGGATTTATTATTTTAAAGATAAAAATTTAAATTTTTTAATGTGTATTAGTTTTGATATTAGAATTTTATTTTTTAAAAAAATAATTGTAAACCAAATACTTTGATAGTTATTTTAATTAACCTAATTGTATTTATTTATTTATTTATTTATTTATTTATTTATTTATTTATTTTTTTCGAGTGTTAAATTTATTGTCTTGATTTAGCTAAAAATCATATTACTGAAAATTTTATTTAGTTTAATTCTCTTAAAATTAACATCAAATTCTGGAAATGAACCCAGTTTGAGATTAGGTTGTAATTTTTTCATTATCCGATTATAAGGTTCTGGAAGAGTTAAATGAATTTTATTATGAAATATTTATTAAATTGGGCTTTCTGGGTATTTTAACTTGGATAAGTACTGACGGATTTTAATCACGTGACGCATTTAGCCAATAGAAAATAACACCACCTATACAATAGCAGTCCACCTTTGGCCACACTCTCATAGCAGTACTATGGGCATAGTATTAGAGGGGCCTCTCTAGTACTATATGCTATGGGCACTCTACCAGTGCGAAGCAGAATCGCCATCTGGTAGCAATTCGCAGTACTATTGCCTACCTTCTAACCCTCGTGGGGCGCATTTCGTCCGCTACCTTTTGGAAGTGCCATTCATTTTTGAACTACCCATTGTTTTATTAGTTAATGTTTTAGTAGTTACCCAGTATTTAAAAATGATTTGTTTACTTCAAATAAATATGGTCTCTACTTATGGCAAAAAAACGTAAATTCAAAAATAGACCCTTCAGCATATTTGTTTCTCTCAAAATTTTTAATTTCTTAATTTAAGTAAGGAAAAGAAAATTTAAATTTCAACGCTTTTACTAAACCTGCTTTATCATAAAAAAAAGTGTAGTGTATAAAAAATAGAGCATTACGTTTTTAAGATTCAATGATCTTGTATTGAAGTCCGCGCGCATTCATTTCCATCTCAAATCCGAAGTGTTATCCATGAAAAAAAAGATACTGTCAGCATTTCAGGGCACAGGTTTAATAGAGAAATAGCAGCAATTTTTTTCCATCTAAAGAAATATCGACATTAAATAACGGATCCATTTTTGTTGAAGCAGATGGCTGTGGATTGCCCGTACCCTCTTGCAGGGTGTTACAATGACCTCTCGACCTTCTCCTGGAAAGTGATAGGTCGGTTTCCATTCTTCATTTCGTATATCTGGAGAAAAAATCTTCTGTTTCGGAGAACTTATTATTTCTCGTAAAAGGAATGGATGAAGGGAGGCGGGCGGGAGAGGGCTTGAGTAAAAGGTTCCCCGCGAGCATCAGCTTTCACTCAGCCTCGTTTTGACGTACAAGCGCCACTGAATGAAATTTAATGGTTACCCTCTCCACCATCCCCCCCTCGCACGCACATATACAGTAGTCAACTGTATTTTCTGGACGAGCTCACTCGTAAAAGCGGAGGTTGCTGCTTCGGAGGACGAATGAAAACCATTTCCGATCGAAGGATATCAGATTATAATAATCCCTTAATAATTGGTCCCCTGGTTTTTATTTCTTTTTGATGAAACGTTCGTTTGTTAAAAACGTAGTTTCAGAACTATGTTTCTAAGTTTTTTTAATTTGGTAAAGTTTCTTGAAGACGGAAAAGTAACTCATTAGTTTTTGGAATTTGCAAAAGGTTTTTTTTAAATCTAACTTACATGTAGTGATTCTCTATTTCTCTATAAGGCATGTACTCGTAATATAGAATCGGCACCTTATTAATATACATCAAATCATCTTCATAATAATGTAAATCACTAAAAAAAAAACTACAAAACTCTCATTATATAACTTTCTGCCATAAACGTTATATCTTGTAGTATTCTTTAAACAATTTGAAACCGCACAAGGCTCATAAAACTGCATGATAAGCACGGCGGCGCCATTCCCATTTTAGCAAAATTTATTCCTCCCCTTCCCTTCCCCCAGTCCCTCTTCTTTTCATAAGGTTTAATGAAATGAATGCCGGCGAAATGGTCAAGAGGTTATGGTGATCACCAATGGCACAAAAGGTCATAAGTTTGTAATCATGAGATGGACAAGGAAGTTCGCTTTTCTCCTCTCATCATCTTCACCTTATGAAAATTACCACAATCTTCCCGCTCGAGCAAACCCGAGAAAGCAAGTGAAATGAAATCACTCAGCAAATGAATAAATTATCAATGTTCATGAAAAAAATTATATAATTATAAAATTTACATAGTGTTCTGTTCAAACCTCCCATAATTTTCTTAATCATGGCTAACAGATTGAGAAGATCAGCGAAGACGAATTTTCCTGTTCTCCTCTGAAATTAGTGATTACCGTGGTGCTATGCAATGAGTATGAAATAAAGTTTTAAGTCATGAAATTAAATCATTGTAAGTCATTAAGTCATTGTACTAATGTTTTGGATAGTGAAGCTTATCATTTGAGTAGTGTGATCGTACAGACACAAAATGGAAGTAAGCCAAATACGGATACTTTATTTTATGAGATCAAACTTGACCACAGGCGGCGAGAAACACCATTTAGAGATGACGCAGTAAATGGTTCCAAAAATTCCGATCCGGTGATATGACCACTGAAAATGAACATCAACAACAGAGCTACGAACCCTCGTCAAGCTGTAAGGGACATGACGAGAGAAATTAGGCGTCCGCTATTCGACAGTTTCACGCTACTTGCAAGCACTTGGTAAAGTCAAGAGGCTTGATAAGTAGGTTCCCCATGAGCGCGCCGATTTTGAACAGAATAGTGACATGTGACGAAAAATGGATATTGCACGATAATCGTCGTCTATCTGCACAATGGTAGATGCCGATGAGACTCCAAAACGCATGCCGAAATTGAAGAATTTTGGATGCAATTCATCAAAAATTACGAGTTAAGCTGCCTATATTGGTTAACAGAGACGAAGTTTAACTGTTTCGTGACAACGCGAGATCACACGTGTCAAAAAAAAATTGCACACAAGAAACACCACAAATGACGCTATGAAACTCTTCCTCGCTCACTATATTCTCCAGAACTCTCGCCAACAGATTACCACTTTAAGCATTTGGACATTTTTAGCAAGAAAAAAAAAAGGCTCAACACAGAAGCAGCCGTAAAAATTGCCTTTGACCAGTCAAGGACGCCGGACATCTATGAAACTAGCATAAAGACACTGGTAACTCAATGGGAGAGATGTATAGCATCTAATGGTGCCTATTTGAATCAATAAAATTCAGTTTCAACAGAGTTCCTGTTGCTTGAGTTTCATCCGACCTTTCATTGCAAAAATTTGACATAACCAGACATGGCAGCTACTAAGAAGGCGTAATTGCGTCGTCATACGTGTTCAATCTCTTTGCTGTGGCGGATAGCCAGTTGGATTATGGACTACTAATCTGGCAAAATCTGCCGCGAAATGCTAGCTTTCAATTCGCCTAGATGGTGAATCTCCTTCCAATATCTTCTAATGACCAAGCCAAAATTCTTATTAACGAATAACTCATGAATGCTCGATGAGGATTTATTACACACCATATCTCGGATGCTCATTTTCATCTAAAAATCTTATGCTTCAGATCCGGTGAACGTTGACCAAGTCGATGAGTACGAGAGACTTATGCTCCAAAAATCCATGCTGTAGCATGTGAGTAATAACACTTTCATACATGTACCGATAATAGAATGTGGTTACCGAGGAAATTACAGCTCTCATTGTCCAAGTGTCACTGTTTGGGGTAGCGTGTATGGATCATTTTTCTTCGGGAGAACAATTACCTTGACAAAGTCCAGAACTTTCTTATCCCGCAACTGGATCATCTTCAAACAAAATGAAGCTCCACCATATTAAGATTTTGAAATGCCGGAGTTTCTGAATGCTATCTTCAAAGACAACTTGTGTAGCCGAGGTGTTTCATTTCATGGCTACCAAAATTACCTGACGTCATTTCTGATTTTTTTCATGTAGGGCTTTATCGAGAATACGGTGTAACGCTCAATGCCCTGCCGATCTGCAAGTCTTGAAGCGGAAGATCGTGACATCATAGATGCTGGTCGATACTTGGCGTGAACTGTCCCTCCGGTGCGATCAGTGTCTCACACGAGGTGGTGGTCATGTAAAAGTGTAATGAATTACGAGGATAAAACTCTCATGTTTCCAGCATATTTAACATTTTCAAATTGTACAAAAAAATTCTCTTCTCCATTAGAACACTTCGAAATTTGCAATCACTTATTATTAAAAAAAAAAGAAGAATTCTAATATTCTAATGAAAGAAGAACAGTAATTATTGGCCTACCACTCACTAAGACTCACTCGTCTCCGAACTCAAATTTTTTTTTTTTTTTCTGAAATCGACTTAAAAACTCATGATTCGAAAAGATATGTTGAAATTTTGAAAAAAAAAATCCGTCTCTACGTATGTGACCAATTTTGTGCAGCTAACTCCTCCGAATAAAAATTATACATACCTAGAGGGTACCTTAAATTATGCCTTGACGTATATTTTAAGTCAATTGGTTAAGCCTTTTTTGATATATTAATTTTTTTCTAAAAATGAAGAAATAGCTGTAGCGTTCATTCTAGCAATCCGAACTGAATGAACTCGACATGTTCAGGCTCCTCTTATTAAGGAAAACACTTTTATTAATAACTTGTTTAGGTCTGATGAGCCGTTTTGGAGTTATTAACGCACCCCAATAAAAAAATTACTTAAAAAATTAATACATACTTAGAGGGTTCCTTAAACTATGCTTTAACGTAATTTTCTTGAAAATGGGCTAAGCCTTTTTAAAGATAATTTCTTTTATAAAAATGAACGTATGGCAAAAGCAGTTATTTCAAAGACCCAAAAGCAATAAAAACGCATGAACGGACTCTTCTGATTAAGACGAATTATTTTGGAAAGAAATTATATGGCTGCGATGAGCCATTTTGGAGTAATTAAGTTTTCAAGGACTCACACACCCCTCCCCCTCTTACTTACTTACTTTTCAAACCCGCTTATCCGTTAGGGTCGCAGGGGCAGCAGCCCTATAGAGGATCTCCAGCGATCGCGATCTTCCGCCATCAGGCGCATGTCCTCCCTGGTAATATCCAAGCGACTCGAACCCAGATTCTCCATGTAGTCTAGCCACCTTGGTCTCTTACCCACCGGCTTGGGAAATAACTGCCTAGGAAGACTAGTTTGCGGCATCTGTATCACGTGGCCATACCAGCGCAACTGATATCTCTCAATGCGGAGAAATAGCGGCTCAACACCTAAAGATTCCCTTATTGTGCTGCTGTACACTCTATCTAGTAGGGTAACACCTGCCACACCTCTCAGAAATCTCATTTCGGCCGCTTGTACTCGCAATCGCACTCTTTCGGTCATTACCCAAGCCTCATGACCATAGGTGAGAATGGGGACAAAGATAGATTTGAAGACGGAGAGCTTGGCTTTGTTACCCAGCTCGCGTTTTGTTACCACGGATCGCCACAGTTCACGTCTGACACAGCTTGCTGCACCGATCCGAGCATCCAATTCTTTCTCCTGCCGTCCATCACTCGTGAATGCAATCCCGAGATACTTGAATTTCTCCACCTGTCTCAATGAGGCTCCCCTGACATGGAGAGCGCACTGAGCAGGCTGTCTTGAAAGGACCTCGGTCTTAGCCACACTGATCTTCATCCCAGCTTCTTCACATTTGGCTGCAAACCGGTCTAGTGCATGCTGAAGGTTCGTGCGAGAAGACCCAAGCAGGACAAGGTCGTCAGCAAAGAGCAAACTCTCCACCAGGCAGTCGCCCACACAAACACGCTCATCGCCTCGGCTGCCCCTGTCTATCCAGTCCATAAAGATAATGAACAAGAGGGGCGACAGTACGCACCCTTGGCGGAGTCCAACACCCATCCCCCTCCAAAAAGAAAAAAAAAAGAATTTTTGAATCCATTTCATTTTATGGCCAAGTGATAGGTCTGTGCGAATGTACCATTCCGCCATTTTAATTTATTAGGACCTTTAGCAAAAAGCTACTTATAAGAATGCACGCTTGGTCTGTAGCTTATCCGTCCGTCCGCCGTTTGCTGGTAACTTGAAAATTAACTTTTTCAAATTCTGTTTTCAGGAATATGACTATCAAGGTCTTAGCTCGGCTGTATCAACTTTCCAGGATTTTTCGTGTACCCCTTCAAGTCGAATTCACGTGCTAAAAGAGTGAATGTAAAGAATACCAAGATAATGGCATGTCATCGCATCAATCGAATCGCCAAGAATAAATACACTGTTATTTCTATTGGTGTGAGCACGCGCACGCGACGATCGCTTTGTCGACGCACGATTGCTCAATTGCCCATAATCTATATTATTAAGTAGTGGAAGAATGGAGCTGCTTATTGGTTTACAATGTCCGTCCGTCCCTTTCATAATTTCTACATTTCTGAGGTAGAAGGTTGTAATTCGGAATGCTGCTTACTATGGGCAACAGACGATGAAGAGCCATGACAATGACCTGGTGGCTGGAATACTGAATAACTGGATGGAAATGAAGCGGCTTACAAAGTATAGAAAACCGAGGCATATCTTGATGTCAACTTCGAAGACATTGGCAACGTTTCCCGGATTATTGGAAAATGTAATACCACCCCATCCCCCTCTCCCACTCTTCTGACAATCGTCAATCTAATTTTTTTTTTGTTTTTTCATAATGTGGAAGACCCCTTTGGGTTAGTCAGGCTTCTTGCCTATTTCAGTGTATTTCATGTGGAATTTATTCCGGAAGGGTGAGACTCGTGTAAGCACTGCTTACGTCCCACCTGAACAAATGTACACTTCACTGTTCGATTGTCGATTGTGGACTATGGGCATGTCCACCTTTACTATTTAGTTTGGTCTTGATTGATGCACTGGGGTCGGAATTACGGGGATGGGAGCCAAAGGGGACAAAAGATCTGTGCTATTTAGGTACGTAAAGGAGTGAAATTCAGTATCCAGATTCCTGTAAGCAAGATCTACATTACTATAATTCCGGTCAATGCGTTTTTTGGTGCTACAGATTCGTTGAACTATTTGTTAATCGTTGGGGTACACCGTTAGAAAGGAAAAACTTCATAGTGCGGCGTTTTCATTCCTTTTGCTGCTATCTACAAACAGTTCCTAAATTTCTGGAAATGAATATAACTCGGAAATAAAAGTTTAAATTTATACTACGTATAAGAAAGTATTGTAATCACGAAAAATTTCGACCTCCAGATTCTCACTGATCTTCACGTTTTAGGGTCCCTAGATTACGAAAAAGTGATTTTTGGAAAATGTTTGTGTATGTCTGTCTGTCTCTGTCTGCGTGTGTGTGTGTCCACGATAGCGTCCAAACGGCTAAAGCTATCGAGACCAAACTTTAAACTTAAGATTATAATCTTCTTCGGGAGGTCCGATTTAGTTTTCCAGTGGAATCGGTGAACCGGAAGTATCAGTTTACTCCAGCGCCAAAATATGAATTTTGAAATATCTCGTTAACCATTGCGTTTATGAAAAATTTGAAGGAATTGAGAAGTGTTACAATTACAATTTTAAACAACCTTTGTTAACAAAATTTTTCAAAATTCCAACCGGAAGTACCAGTTCTACTCTTGTCAAAATCCAATTTTTTTGCTAATATAGGCGAAATAAGACGGAGTAGGAAAATTTGTAAAGTATACAAAAGTGTTTAGAAGCTAATTTTAAACAACTTTTGTTAACAAAATTTTTCAAAATTCCAACCGGATCTACCAGTTTTACTCTTATCAAAATCCAGTTTTTTGCTAATATAGGCGAAAGAAGATGGTATAGGAAAATTTGGAATCTATACCAAAGTGATTAGAAGCTGATTTGAAGTAACTTTTATTCACAGACTTTTTCAAAATTTCTATTGGAAGTAGCCATTTTAGGCAGTTGTTTAATTTATTCCTGTATTTGGACCAGGACATTTACGTATAAGAAAGTCGTGAGGTGACCACACCTCATTTTTTTTTTTTTTACTAATATCTTATTAATATCTTTACTAATATATAAACTGTAAAAAAGATAAAACTTTTTTTTGAAATGATGCAAAATTTACAACAATAAGTATTAAATAAGTGCTTACCCTGTTACGAAATGCGCTGATTTGGTAGGTATGTAACACAAAGACGGGGTATACTTCTCTACATTTCAATCCACTTTTAATGTAGAAAAATGCGATTTACATCAACAGGTATCTTAGTCCGCATATCTATTTTCTGCCAGAAAATGTCTGGTTTATACATGTGAAAGACCAACTGCAAGGCAAAACTCGAATTTCTTTGAATTCAACCCATTCATCCTACAAAAGAGAAAAATTATAGATAAGTGATATTTATTACATTACGATATTCATAAAAGGGATAGTTTCTGTGGAATAACTATTAAGGGATTATTTATACTTTGCATATATGTCATTACATTTTACTATTTGAATTTATTTATATTAACTAAGTTATTAAGAATAATTTATTAAGGTTATTAAAGAGCCAAAGCTTTTCGACTTAACGTCACTCATTCTCCGAGCAATGCTTGGAATTGAACTTTGTATATACAGTAGTAGTCAAGGAGTATAAAACTGTTTGATTCATCGGATATTGCAGAAGCTCGATTCAGATCATGTGGTCAGATGTCTTTTAACTTAAAAATATAAACAAGCTTTCATGATGAGAAAAGCGAGTTCACTCTGGATAGTGACATAATAAAGACACAAGCCTCCTGTCCACAAAGTGGATAAAAGGTTTGTGTCTTTATTAAACTTTCATGAGCTTATATTTGATCAGAGAGATCAAAGAGGAGCGGATGCAATTGAAACGTGGGTTCGATACCTTCTTTAAAAACGATCATTTCAGTTACATCTACTAGCTTCAAGACAACTCATTTGGCCTATCTAAACGACAAGTCAAAAAGCACAAAGGAACATAATACCTTGTTGAGGAACCCGCATGCGCAGTATCAACCGGGGTCAATGGTTAGTAGCGGTTTGCCATCGCAGAATGGAAGTTGAGCAATCGGACTGATTTTTAAGGAAATCAGCCTTAAAAAGCGCCTTGATGGAAGAATTGAATTCCAAAAATCACGTTAAGATCCTTCTAAACAGCATGGGGGCTGGTTACTACACCTACATAGCAGTTAGGAGTGACCACCTTTCGAGAATCTAAGTAGCTGCTTCGTTGTTTCAATCGTGGCTCCAGAAACACGAACACAAATAATGGGTCCCTTTTCGAAGTCATTTAAGGTTATTCGTTTTCCCCATGCTATGATTAGACTGGCTCACATTTGGACTTCGTGTTATCATGATAGGATGATAGCGTTATTTATTAATTATGTAGTTTTCAGCTATAAAGAAATACATTTCTGTTTCTAATTTTAGAAAAAAAAGTCTAGAGTTTTATGGCAATTAGTGGAGTTCAACGAGACACTCGTCAAATACACAAACAAACAATGACCCACTGTAACGACCCCTAATGTAATTTTGTTTCTATTTATACAAACGCATGTAAATACGATATAAAACGTATCTTTTTCGATTTTACTTTCAAATGCTCAGGTCTTCGAAAATGTCCAAAAATATGCATCCGTTCTGGAAACATAAGACAAGATGCGGATACTTTGGTTCTACTGAGACCTGTTCATATGTGTTCAAATGGCATTAAGACCATCCATTCGAAATGGAACACCAAGAAAATGAAAGAAAGAGACTAAATGATGCAACACACCAATATACAGCAATTGTAATGCTAAGCAGTCGTCATCGAGGGTGTTTTAATAAATTTTAGTTGAATACCGAAATAAAGGGCCCAAGACTGACACAGTAAAACTAATTTATTAGCCTGACGCGTTTCGGCATTTCGCCATTATCGGAGGCACTAGTCTACAAAGGGAAAAACTGAGAAGACATCGAAACATATAGTCAGCATGTATCATTTCAACACAGATTGGTGGATGAGCCCGGAAGTCGCGGACCTATTAGAGGAGGGTCGTGACCTCATCCGGTTCGGTAAAACTGTCGAATTTTGCTTATGAAATTAATGGCATCATCTCTATCAAAATAGATCTGATTGTTTAATACTTTGTTAAGGTTCGCTAGGAGATGCTTCTTGATTTCAATTTCTTCATAAATCAGAATCTTCTCCTTCCCTTTGCCTTTCCATAGGTTGTCCATGCATTTGTCAATATCGAGTAACCTGTGTTTATTC
This sequence comes from Rhysida immarginata, assembly GCA_023313115.1. Taxonomy (NCBI): domain Eukaryota; kingdom Metazoa; phylum Arthropoda; class Chilopoda; order Scolopendromorpha; family Scolopendridae; genus Rhysida; species Rhysida immarginata. The sequence continues at coordinate 4,374,306 of JAHWFO010031644.1, forward strand.
CTAATTAAATGTTGTGCGAAGGCAGATTTCCCGTCTTTGTTGAACCAGCAGGTATTGCCTTTACTGGTAACTGACCCCGAATTACGCTATTATCAAGATAAAGGATCGGAAGCTTTTGCCGAAATGAGAAGGGTTGTCGAGGAGATACGGTTCCTGTGCCGGAAGAAAGGTTCGCTTAAATACTATCATTATGAAGACCCACCTTGAACTGGCCAACCCTCTATATTTCTTGAACTACGTGAACACATCGATGAAACGATCGAAGATTACAAAAATAGGAAGTCAACAATATGATGACAAAAATCACCCACCTAAAAGGAAGTCAACATAATAAGGTCAGCTCTGTTGATTTTTAAGATAGGGTTGTTAACTTGACCGAGATAATCTTTGATGATGAAGAGAGATTATTATTAACAAAGTATTGATGAAGAAGACATGAACGATCTCCTCATTGACATTGAGCCTGCCCTCCACAAACTTAAACCCGAAGAAAGTCAAAGTTTGAGAATAATGTCAACTCACGAATTGAAGAGGTTAACGAGCAATAATATCAGTTAATAATCAATGCTTACAAAGGCAAAGCGACGGTGATAATCCACGAGGTTGATTACAATGAAAAAGTGATTAAATTTATAACCGACAATGGCTTCGAAACGTTGAAACAAGACCCCATAAAGAAGTTTGCCGCCCAGGCCAACAAAACGATCAAAAACCTGACCTCCGACCGAATGACATCCATTTGCAACAAGATGATCATGCAGAATCCACAACCACCAAAGTTTTCATAAAGTGAAGGTTCATAAAACGGGATACTCTATCCGCCCAGTGGTCAACTGCCAAGGTTCATGCGGATACTATATAAAAAGTGGCTAAGCTATTAAAATAAAACTACCCCATGGGTAACAAATTTGCCGTCATGAACAGCAACTCTCTGCTCATTAGACAAACACACGAGACCAACATACTAACGTATCCTTCAAAGAGACAATCAATCTTATTAACTCGACATTGGAGGAAATAAAAACCGATTCATATGCGCTGACATTCGTAATCTACTAGAGCTTCCACGTTCGCGAAATTACTTTGCCTTTGCCACCGTCTTCTACTCCATCCCAGACGGGGTTACCATGGGCTCCCCAATCAGTTCTGTAGTATCCAAGATCTTCTTACAGTCTTTGGAGGATTCTCACATTGAGAAGTTACTACAAGAGGATAGAATCCTCTTCTACAGAAGGTACCTTGACGTACTGTGATTGCCTGACCTCTTAGATTGATTTAACATGCTACACCCGTCCATTAAGTACACCCTCGAACCTGAGTGTAACCAAGGCGTCCATTTCTTAGACGTCCTCATCACCAGGGATCCAAACAAAAGCAGACTGAACTTTGAGGTGTACAGGAAAGAATCGACCACGGTTAAAATCATTCCGTTCGATTCCATTCATCCAAAACAACACAAAATATCTGCCATCAACCATGGATTCAGACGGTCCATATCCCACCCGATCACCTAGGACGCCCAGAAGAGAGATGCCACCATATTCGATTTAGCTAGAGCCAGTGACTTTCCTAACTGTCACCCGATCTGCTTTACAGAAGGCCAGAAGAACCCTCAACCGCTAGGAATATCGAACACAGAAGCAAACGAACTATGCCGCCTTTACAATCTCGGACCTGCGACGTATCGGGCTATCACCTTATTCCGAGAGCTGGGCATCGGGATTTCCTTTCGGACCACCCACAATAGCCAGAGACTTCTCAACCCAAAACGATCAAATACTGACACAGACCTGTATAAATGCTCCGGTGTCTATAATTCATATGCCCAGATTGTTGGGTTCATTACATTGGATTCACAACTCGCTCATTTTACGAACGTTTTCGCTAACACCGACGTTATTGGATCAACAACGACGGGAAATCGGCCTTCGCCCAACATTTAATTAGGCATAAACACCGTTTACTCGATATTGACAAATGCATGGACATCCTATGGAAAGGAAAAGGGAAGGAGGTTCTGATCCATGAAGAAATTGAAATCAAGAAGCATCTCCGAGCGAACCAAGTCAAAGTATTAAACAACCAGAGTTATTGAGATGGACGATGGCATTGATTTCATAAGCAAATTCGACAGTTTTACCGAACCTGATGACGTCACGACCGTCATTTAATAGGTCCGCGATTTATGGGCTGATCCACCAATCTGTGTTGAAATATCTTTCTCATAATGGACTAATTCCTCAAGTGTACTTTGAGAATGAGTATAAATAAATTTTGGTATTTTATTATCTATATGGTAGCGCCCGGTTAAGAGAAGATTACTTTAAAGTGTTTGATTCTTCTAAATTGCACGCTCTCTCAAAATATTATTTATGTAGTCTGCCAAAAAATGTATACACACTTTAACAGATGCCATCTATGGACTTTTTCAAAGTTAGATCGAATTATGAATGATAAAATTTTCTTTCGACAAGATGGTGCACCACCACACTATTTCCTGGATTAGAATTTGTAAGGACTCTGGATAGGACGAATAAAATGCAGTTGAGTTTCCCGCACGTTCTCCTAATTTAACATCTTTGACTTTTATCTATGAGAGACACTAAAGGATATCGGGTATTGCAGAAAACTGGCTACAATGGCGGCACTTCGGGAAGAAACTGGCCACTTTGGACAACGCTGCCCAAGCAGCAGTTCTCCGTGCTAATACGTGTCTAGAAGCTAATGGGCACCACTTTGAGCACTTTTTGTAGTTATAGGGATCAAAGGTATTTTGTATTCATCTCTCGATGTCTGAATAAGTTTGGTATTAAATATTTATACAAGTTTTTCTTTTGCTGAAATATATACAGGGTTTTTTTCTGAATGATGTGTACAAACTTTCAGGATACGTTCCAGGAAAATGACATTAAAATTGGGCCGAAAATGCTTCTTTTTAAAGTTTTAACGGTCTCCTGCAGGAAATGAAATCAATGTTAAAGCGTATAGGAGTTGCATACTGTGTGATTTATTTCTACGGACTTGCTAAAAATTCCGTTGCCAGATAGCGACAACGAGAACGAATAGGAAAGGCTGGCTTTCTAATTAAAGAGTAAGTCTTTGCCTTTTAACTCTCCTTTTCATACTTTCCATACATCTATAGATTTCAAGCCCCGAAAAGAAAAACATCCTATCGAAAGTCTTTTTAAAGATAAGGGATCTTTTCTTCATTTCCTTCATAGCCTGTTTATTGCAAATGATAAACTTCTGTAATTAATAATTTGAAAGAAAAATATTCTAATTAGAAATATCTCCACACTTGAACGGATAAACGAAGGGCTGCAAATGCTCACCAAGCAGCTGGACATAATCATTCCCAGTCAATTTGATCAGAGGACCCAAACCCTGCCATGTAGACATTCCCATATATAATGAAGCCACGTGTCTGAATAACAAGTCATCTCCTAAATGAATGTTTTTTAAGACCAAGCAGTAAAATTCTAACGTTTCATAAAATCATGTAAACAGAAGCTGTGGATACTTAGGTACAAGGGAAAAAAAACAAAAAAACCCCCCACTAAATTCATTGTTTTTGTGGCAGATACCGGCAATCGTTTGCAATTACCTGTATTCATTGCTTTGTACTAGTGGCTGCTGGAAATTCGATTTCTTTTATCGGTTTTCACTTGTGTATACCGGTAACACAACACAGTTTTTGTACACAAAACCACAGATAGTGCTCTTAGGAGTAAACTGTAAGTAGAATTCGAATCTACTTTTAGATTTTGTGTCACGTCGCGTTTTCAAGTTATGCACATATAGGCTGCAATGTTAAAGTAATGAATGTGATGAGAAGCGGCTGCGAAGTTAAGTATCCACATTTTGGGGCCGCTAGGAAATTTATCAGGCTCTAACCTCTAAAAATTAAAAAATGTATGTCATTGAAAATGCAGTAGATGAAATTAACGTTAAAATGTATGCGAGTTGCAAACTTTGTGATTTTTTTCAACGGTATACAATACAATGGACTTGTAGCCAAAAGCAAAACCTCAAAATGGACTCTGGTTCTTTGATTTGTCGCAACACTTTTTCTACTATAAGACACCTTCAAACCGTTAAACCCTAGAAAGAAGCGTTTACGAGCTCATGTTCGTATGAGATTTTCTGCTTCTTTTAGTTCCTGAAACATATCCTGAAAGTTGAACAGACCATTCATGTACATCTTTTGCCGGATTCTGTATACATGAAACTTGGTTACGAGAATGAAGAAAGGTTAATCGTTTGGTAAAATAGTTCTTTGTGTGCTGAAGAAGTAGTGATAAATCTACTGAACATTCGGGTATGCACCGATTTTGAACTTGTCAAATGACATCTTTTCCCATTAAAATAACGAATTAGAATGTTTAGACATTCCATCCTTAGAATGTCTATAATACGCGAGTTCCTATGTTTTTGGCACGTTCAAACTACTTAACGATGGAGTGTCGAAGTATTCACTATAGACGACAATGCTGCTAGGCTATAAAGCGCACGAAAATATTTGTGAACTTTAATCGGGTATATTAAGGTGCACAAAAGTCCTACGCTGTTCATTCCTTTTCTACTCATCTATCGAAATACATCTACGAGAAAGATTCAAATTAGTCTTCCCATATTAAAGAATAGCAGTCACGAAAGTACACTTTCTAAATTTCTGCATATGAAAAGAGAAACTATTCTAGCTAGGGAACCTCACGGAGTGATAATAAATTTCCGAATCGAAAATAATATAGGTAACACTTAGATCAAGTTTTTGGTTTATTTACACCTCAAAATAATAATCCTTAATAACTTTTAAAGCGCATTTGCATGTTTAAGTTTTTTATACTTATTTTTATCAAAATATAATTTTATACATTCTTATCAAAACAAAATTTTAATAGATTTTTATCAAATTACAATTATAATAATTATAAATAATTATCAAATTATAATTTAATAAAATAGAAATTGTTTAATTGAAATTTTTGATATAAATATAAAAGTTAATTTGATAATAATTTGATAGAAAATTTGAAAAATTTTTATTTTAAAATAAATTCATTTATTATTTATAGACATTTATTGTGTTGAGGTGTAAATCAACCAAGAACTTATTTTAGCTAAAAATTTCTATTTTTTTTCTTACAATCTAACAGCAAATTTAAACTCGATCCGGATCAGGGTGTTTAAGCCTGTTTACATGCCACTTTTTTGCAGGATTGACTTGAAACTGGTCGAAAGTGTGCATGTAAACGCAGTGCATGTTATAAAGAACACGAAGTAATGGACAATATGCTGGCGAAATGAGGTTTAGGACAGTCTTCACAGGGTGTGCATAAAATTAAAAAAAAAATAATAATACATCCATAAGAAATCGAAGTTTTGCAATATGTTTCTTAACGTTAGTTTTATCAAATTTAAAGAGCTATTTTTTATCATTTTGTATCTCTGTGACCGGGTGATTAACAAAAAGACTTTATGCCAGACGGACTTTTTGTTGAACAAATATTTCACTGAACGGAAGATTTCGAATAAGCCTTACTACAATGGGATACATCACGAATGCGGTCCAACCCGATTTTAAAACAATATCTCCTGCAAAAAATTTCGTACGTATTTTTATTCATAATGAAACGTTGAAAGATATCACAAACAAAACTGCTTATTCATGATGATATACAGTTGTTGCCACTCTCGTCATCATTGCTGAATCGCACTTCGCAAAGGAAGCGAGCCATAGACTAATAGTCTAAAGGCCTGTTTTTGTTTTTTTTTGCAAAGTGGGATAGAATTTCAGTTCCCTAAAACTTTTTGGACCTTGACCTTGTTACGAATGGCATCGTGTGATGGGGCGTTGCCATGCTGCATGAGGGGTCTTTGAGAAGGGCATAAATTCGTGGCAGTTGTTGGAACGGATGCCACTGTTCTGCAACAAGCTCCCTTTGTAGAAATATGCCCAGAAGAGTGACTGACGTAATTTCAGTGCGTGGAGCTCCAACAAGATATTAGATAAAATAAAATATCAGTTTTCCCGTGAGCATCATCATCTTCCTCGAAGCGCTTGTTCTCGTTGGCAGTCCCTGACCTTCCAGGTCATTGATTTCTTTCGCCGCTACCTTTGCACGTTTTTTCCGAAAGTAACACAAAATGGCCCGAATTACATTGTTTTATCCAGACATCTTTAGGTATGATATAAAAAACAGTTGAATAAGATCAATGCAAATGATACATGAAAAAGAAGAGCAGAAAATTTTCTACAAATTAGTACAAGAGTAAAATGAGCTACAACGTGCATTAGACTTAATCTGGTAAAAAGTATTTCTCGGACATAAAATGGCGCCCCTCAAAATTCATTAGCACATTTGATGGATAAATTGAGCTTGGAGACAGTTATTTCTAGCATTGTACAAATTGACCAAGTAGCGTTAAATATCTTCAGCCTTTAAATCGCGCTACTTTCCGTTGCATTTTAGGATTTAGCATTAACAATTAATAAAATTTGTATAAAGGACAATCTTTGAGATGTTCACTGGCGACGAAAGATCAGCAAGGAGCTGTCCTAGGACGTTATTTTTATCTTCCAATTCACCACCGCAAAAATAATCTGATGCCATAATGAAGGGAAAAAAGGGCGGGAGAATTCTGAAAATCCTCACGCGCAAAATTTTGTCGCTGTGCTATGGCATCGATAAAAAATCTTAGGAAAATCAACTCCATGAGCAAATAATAAAAATAATAATAGTAATTTATCTTCTCCGCCAATAAATCGTGGCGTTCTCCTATAATCTTCCCACGATTCGGGTTGGCGGAGCCCCCTTTCCTTTTTTTCTTTCCGCTTCGGTTGCTGAGCAACGCTTTCAATCTCGCTCCAATCTCGTAAACTGGTAACGTTCGAGAAACTATATACTGTCTGGAAAATGGCAGGTTTGTTTCTATTTTCCCCTTCTCCTTCCGACTGCTTCTCATTCAGTGCCATCAGCTACATTAACGTCCTCTAGTGGCAACAGTCAGCAATGGTTTACGATGTGCGAGGCTCTCATTTTCTCGCGAAATCTCGCCGCCGCCGAGAATAATAAATCTCCATTTTGCCCTGCGAACGGCAGAACGCAATTTCTTTAAACGAACGAATCGATTTTTTAGTGAGCAACTTAAAAGCATTTCAGTTATATTCAGAAATAACGGTTAAGGCGTGTGCATATCGAAAATGCTTAAAAGATAATTATGTAAATATTTAAATTCCATCAATTTTTAATTTAATTTCAGGGAATTTATTTCACAAGTTCAATAAAATAAAACGAAATCTTCTGCTTTTCTCTCTCTCTCTCTCTCTCTCTCTCTCTCTCTCTCTCTCTCCAACCATTTCTGACTTATAATTCAAAAGGTGAATTCTTATTCCATTTGCCGACGACGAGAGCGACATTCCCTTTGGATTTAACGCAATTTTAAAATGAATAAGCGCGTTTATTTTGCATAATTAACTTATTTCAATTAAATCATTATTGATTATGACTTCCATTCTGGCGAAAGAGCGCGCCTTATTTGATTGTGTTTATATAGACGAGAACCTAAGATTTTAAAATTTGAAGATGAGACAATTTATACATTTCGCTTTTTAATATAATTTATAAATTTGAAATTACCTATTACAGTCGGACCCCGTTAATACGTACCCGCTTAATAAGTGTTCCCGCGCTTATTACGTGCTCTCGCCTTCGTCCCGTCCTCTTGGAAGCTATTGCTATGGAAATAAAATCTGTTGCTCCCCCCCCCCCCCCAAATTCGGATAATACGTATTTTTTATCTCAAAGTTTAATAGTCATGCGTTATTCGATGATGTTTCCAAGTTCTCATTGGTTCTATCCGACATAAATAACGAAACACGTGGTCTTCCATAACCGCGAATTCTGATATGTTGTCAATTTTAGACGATATTCGGTCATTCATTCTCTACAGTGATAATGTCCTACAGTTGCATAGTACTTCAAGGCAGTAAGTGACGTATGAACATTGTAACGGGCCATGGTTTGAATTTTGATCCCATCCAAAGCACGAATCCGGGCCTTGGTTCTACTAAACCACTTGGAACCATGGTAGCTACCACCCTTCTTTAAGGGTAAAATCGTGGAAGCAGACTTCAACAACAGAGTTCTTTTCCCGAAATAAATAAATAAAAAGATGCGTGTCTCAAGTTTACTTCAAAACGCAGCACTTTTCAGGTTTCAGGGAACGGGCAACAATTTTTCATTCGTGTTCCAGGATAATACGTGTATTTGCTCGGTTCCTTGAAACATCTATTAACGGGGTTCGACTGTACTATAATCCGGACGAAATTGGAAGCTGATCATTGATTCAGCAACCACCAAAATTGAGTTTATCGTCCAACTGCAAGATAAATGATGTTCACCAGAGTATATATACGAGGGCAAGTCAATAAGTATCCGCACGCGTGTTTTAATGTTCTATGGGTTGGCGGTACTGCTTTATGCTAGTTTCACATTTACTGTAGATGCCTCCAAATCGGTCGGTCGTTTCTCATGTCACATTTTCCCAAGAGCGACCGACTAGCTAGTGGTTCGCTGGAAAACGACCGACTGAGCAGCGACTAACCAATCAGGGTTGATTTTCTTCGCTAAGCATCTCGGGTAATTTTAGTCGACTTAACTAGCTCTATCAAACCGCCGTTTTCTCATCTCAGTCGAATTCGACTGCACATTTTCGTCGTCCATTCGCTAGTAAAACAATTATTGTCATCGCGGGATGATCTAGTTCGAGAGTCGTTGTGGAATCTGAGGCAGACAATCAACTAAAAAGGGAAATTCTAATACACAAAGAATAAAATTGAAATGCCGGATGCGTATTTTGGTTACCAGGTATCCATCTTTACCGGGAAAGACAAAAGTAAAAAGAAAGACTTCAGCGGAAAGACTTCTTTCTTTTTTTCTCTCTTCACTTTTGTCTTTCCGCTGAAGATGGATACCTGGTACCCGAAACACGCATCTGGTATTTCAATTATATTCTTTATGGATCAGATCTGTGGCGTGAAAAAAAATTGGATGCTTCACCACAACAATGCACCCTTTCAACCGAGCTCTCCTCAGACGCGAGTTTCTTGCAAAAAACATGATTTCGCTTCCACATCCACCCTATTCGCCAGATTTGGCTTCTGCAGACTTTGCCCTCTTTCCGAAAATGAAGATCCAATTGAAAGGTCGCCGTTTTGATACGATTGAGAAGATCCAATCGCAGAAGGTGCTTGACTCGTTTCATCAAAAAGACTTTTAGGACACATTTCTGAAACGACAGAAATGCTGGACTCATTGTATGGCTTCGCAAGGGGACTGTTTTGAAGGGAACACTGTAAATGTATTTAAATAAAGTACATTTTCTTTAAATGAACCAGTCCCGGAACTTTTTGAACGCACTCGTATGCCCAGAAAGTGACTGACGCAATTTCAGCATGCGGAGGTCCAATAAAATCTCACTTTTAACGTACCGTTCCATTATTTTAGAGTGGTATATGATACCTATGTTTCATTTCGTTTTTAAGAATTCTTTTGCCTTTCATTACTATTATTATTCTTTATTATTTTCCCATTTATATCGCTTAAAGTTTAGATTATTTCGCTAAATACTAAGCTTTTACTTTAGGATCATGTACTCAGTGGCTTTTCCCTTTGACTGGTAAATTAAGCTTTATTTGCAAAATTAAATTAAGATCCTAATATATTTATCGGGTTTATTTCTTCATTAGATAACATCATGATGATCGAGGCCGACGTCTCATTGGGTTACATAACGAGTAAGCCGGAAGTGTGGCTCCCAGTGATGGCACATCCACCAGTGACTTTCTCAAACATCACTCTCAAAGAATGGTTCGAAGCGGTCCTCAGCAGCAAGAAGAAACTGGGAATCAAACTGGATTTCAAGACAATCGGCGTAGTTGAAGATTCACTGAAAATTTTGCAGGAACATCAAGAAAATGTAAGTGTTTAATGTTAATGTAATGTTAGTCGCGTTTACAATATTTTCGAACTGCTAAGCATGAATTTGCATTGATTCTGCTATTTTTGGATCACCCGATATCTGTATAGAGGAAATATTTTAGTTGTGCATATACTTATTAACTCATCAACTTAATTATTGATATTCACTACGATATTTCTTAACTTACCATTAATATAAAATAATTGATATAATCGAGCTCATCTTAGAAGACCTGCAAATCATTTTGATCACGTTAAAAGGGATATTCTACAATGATAATGAGATTAAAATGTTGGATATCGTTCAGTAATTACTTTCTTTACATTAATCAATTAATTAATCTATAAAACTTCACATTCAGTTCTTTAATATTACGAGTGTAAATCAATAAGTTAAAAACATCGAATTACCGAATACTCTTTTCAGTTCAGCGCTCATGTTTTGCCGGTAGTTAGCAGCACATGTAAACGTGGTTGTAAACGTTCCAGTGGGAGCGCTTGGAACATCCACCTTATGGCCTCAACTTAGCCCGCAGTGATTTCCACCTGTTTGAGTCCCTGGAAAATCACCTAGGTGGTCACCGTTTCGAATACGATACAAGCGTAGCATACAAGAGGTCACTCGTTTTGGTGTTGGCTTTCAATGATTTTTAAGCGAGGGGGATAATTGTCTAATTGTAAAGGCGATGACGTTAAAAAAATTGAAATTTTATCCAGTTTTCGACTTATCGACTTACCCTCGTAATTAAACGGAACGTTAAATTTTCAGTATATACTCAGTTTTAATTGAGAAATTACATTACATGTATATATTTTCTTTCAGATACATGGACCTCTATGGCTAAATGCTGACGTTCTTCCCGGTCCTGTGAATGCTTCAGCCACTCCTGTCGACCCAGAAAAGTTCATCCGACAATGCCGACATTACTTCCCAGCTAGTGTCCTCTCCCTCGGCTGGACAACGACCGCCCCTCCGACTGTCGGACTAGGAATTCCAGCCTATTCCTGGCATCATGTGATCGAGATGGACAGACTTCTTCACCAGTACGAAGTGAAGCAACGGGTGTCTTTTCCTGTACGTGCAATGTTCGTGGGAGCCAGTTATCAGACTTTAAAATGGTTGACGGATGTGGGCAACAAACGAAGTCTTACTGTCTGGTCCAGCAAAGACGACGAAGTGACGGCATTGTCCCTGTACGAATTCTGGGCTTCCTTCGATCGAAGTCTGGTCTACTTCGACTTGCCGTCGCCTCTCAGGGAACAGTTTTGGGCTGTACGTGATCGAGCACGGATGGTTCCTGCGAGCCAGCCACGCGTTGAGAAGCTCAGCCCCAACACGTGGGTGAAACAGGATGGGGAATGTGCTCGCGCTGGATCAGAGGCCGTAGTGTTCTTCGGAAATTGTCTTGCCATGTACATGGAATATTATCACGGCACTGTCAGCTATCCCGTCACCATATCCGGGATCCTAGAATTCATCGAAGAAGAGCCCACTGCACACGAAGACATTCTGGCCGTCGGGCTTCGATCTAATCCGTGGATGTGGGTCCGTGTCAGTGCAAATGGAAGCATTACTTATCAACAGGAATCTAAAACCGTCACCGTACCGCCACTTCCAGCGAGCCATTGTTACGGATTTAAAATAATCGACTCGGGAGGGAAACGTCCCGTTCGCATGGACTTGCAGGCAATAGCGTGTTCGGCGTGGGAGATGAAAATCGACAGCGCCGAATCAACAACTCGGCATTTAGATGTGGACATTCCTCCTACAATGGAAAGCACTATCCAGGTGGCAGTCAGCTCGACCGGGAAAGGGATCAAGGTGTTGCATTCGTTGCGTATTCACGTTCCAAGCGGTGTTGGTACTCTTCAACCTCTGGGGATTTTGGTATTAGTCTTACTAATGTTAACGGGAATGCTTGGCAATACAAACATTTCAAAAGCGTGAAAATAAAAACGGACAAAAGAAATCTCTTCCTTAACACAATATCTTCGAGACACAAACGGGGTTTTATAACGAGGATAAGTATTACTTAAAGGCTCCAAATGCCTTTTTCGTTTAAAAAAAAAATAAAAAAACAAAAAGGACAAAACCCATATACACAAAAAGAACATTCAATCTTGCTCTCTGAATAACGCTTCAAAATGCCTTTACCAAATAGATGATTGAGTAATTAAAAATAAAAAATATAAAAAAGATCTTAGCACCAACACTGCATTATTGAAATCGCCGTCAAACATCTTCAATTCGTTTATATTTTTCGCAAAATGAAGAACTCAGCTTACGACCCCGAATTATAATTTATAACAATCAACAGCATTAAAGAAAGTGTTTAGTGTTAATTTTTTTTATTTTTGATGGGTTGGGATTTAAAGAATTACTCCAATGATGTATCGCATCATTATTCTACATGGGAAAATATTTCAAATTATAATTTTTGTCGATGAGAGAAAAACTGATTTAGTGAGAAAACTTTTTTGTATAACCTAATGCTAACCATCATTCAAAACTAAGGAAATATTTGTGTTTTCTGTGACAAAAAAATAATTTATTTTTATTATTCGAAGTCAACTGAAATGATACAATTCAGGTAAATCGTTTCAAAAATGTTATTTAAAAGGAAGGGGAAAAAAAAGAATCATCATTTAGCCAAAAGTATTATTGTCTTTATAACTATGCCGGATAATCACTCATCGTTGTTTTCAGAAAGAAAAAAAAAACTAACTAAATTGTACTTTGATTTTTTTTTAATGAAAATGAACCAGTTTTCTAAGGCCAAATTTGTATAAGTTTTTAGTCTAACCAAAAATTATTTAAAATAAATAAAAATTGTGGTTTTTTCTGAATGTAAACAGTACATAAAATATTTATTCCTTAATATTTGTAAATTCCTTACCTATCCCCTATAAACAATAGTCATTCATTCATAATCTTTACAATTCGATCACAGAACCAATTTACGAGAATCTCATTAATATATGTTTAACTAACCAACTATATAATTATAGCTCTCAACACGCTTAACCCCAAGTGCCGGATTTTGATTAAACAAACCACGCCCCTCTGTACCCTTAGCAGGATTCAAACGCTGCTGACTGGTGAGATGATTCTGATATCTCAAAACCATACGGTAATTCGCCCGAAGAAACCATTTACCACAGTACAGAAGTACGAACCCCTCAGAACACTTCTCTTGAAGACTGCGTTGTAAATAGAGTGAAATATTTTTTGAAATGGCGATTGTAACATAGTCATACAATGTTTTTTAATTACATGACTTAAGCTTTTCCATTTCCTTTCCATGCTTAATAATTGCAATTTCAAGCCTATTCTGAACCACGCCATTTTTAGTAAAGCAAAGGTAAATCCTTTTGATTTTACCACTCCTAGTTAAATACGATTTTTAAAAATCCTGTTCTAATTGTTATTTAAATCCTACATAGAGACGGTCCTCTGGGGCCTTATGGGCATCCTCCCCAGCCCTACCAGAATTCATAATCGCCAGGATCGACCAGGTGGACTCGACTGGAACGAACCGCTGAAAAAGAGCCAGAATGCAGTGTGGATTGAGGCTGGGTATGCTTGAAAAGATGCTGGTAAGTGCAATATGGATGTAAAGGTAAGATGAGATTTTCATAAGCGAAAGATTTCAAAATGGAATGTTATCAAGCAGAAGAAGGGCTGGATTAAAGTTGCATGTGTTTGAGGTATGAATATCTGTCAGTTTTATAGAAAATGGTATTAGATGAAAGTGCTAACCTAAGTGGATGAAACTTAGGAGCGGAATGGAGAAGTGTAGGAAACGTTTTCAACATAGATGAAAATTTGGAGACGTGACTGGGAGATAAATATGAATGGAATTTTTCACTATACAGGGTGTCCGGAAATAAATGGTAAATATTCATACACGTGAGAAAACATGTATAAAGAAGCATTTTTATTCCTATGAACATGGTATCGCAAGCCAACCCCCACAGAGATACAGGGGGATTAAAGTATGTTGCGCTGCCTGATTGTTGGCATCCTGCGAGCGACTAGGCAATGTGGTGCAGCCCACATCTGTTCAAGAGATGTCAATGTATGCTCGAATGGCTGCCCCTGTCAGGTCACTCCACAAACCTTAAATGTCACTGGAGGTCGTGGCACACGTATTGATTTGCATACATTTACACAATCAGGACCATTTCACAAATAAGCTTACTACCTTAACCCTCACAAATGGGATCGTTGATGCAGTTATTAAGAGCCCGTGAGTACTGAGGTCTGTAGGCTCCAATGTGGGCTGCACCACATTGCCTAGTCGCTCGCGGGAAGCCAACAATCAGGCAGCGCAACATACTTTATCCCCCCCTGTATCTCTGTGGGGGTTGTCTTGCGACACCATGTTCATAGGAATAAAAATGCTTCTTTATACATGTTCTCTCACGTGTATGAATATTTACCATTTATTTCCGGACACCCTGTATAGGTTTTAATATGATGCATCGTTCGCGAATTACCGACGATAAAGAGAAAATTTTCACTAATGGCGATTTTCACCATCTCGGGTTTATCTGAGATTTTAGGGTTAAGGTTAGAGTTAAGGACGAGAAATGGTATTTAAACATTTATCTATTGGATAACGAGAGACACATGTTAAGGTTCAACTCTAGGTTGCCCAACTCCCACTTTTAACCCGAAGTGGTGAATATCGGTTATGGACAAGTCGTTGCTCGGAGAATGAATACAAAGTTGCACATTTATTTTCTCATATTAGAGAAAGTATTGTAATCGACAAAAAATTCAAACTCGAGATTTTGATGAATCTCGACGTTTCAGACTTCCCTAAGTCCGAAAAACACAATTTGGAATTATGTCTGTGTGTCTTTCTGTATGTGTGTGTGTAAACACGATAACTGAAAAATGAAATGAGCTAGATGGTTGAAATTTGATATCTGGTCCTTATACCAAAATTGTAGATCTTTATCAACATTTGGACCAAATCTGTCAACCGGAAATGGTACTTTATCTGAACACATCCTTGATTTATAAATAGGACATTAAATAAAGGTAAGTAAATAAAATTTAGTATATTTTTAAATTGAAAGGTCTGATATCTCAACTCAATAATAATTAATAAAATTTTTTCAATCATAAACCGGGTGATCCAAAAGTGTATTACATTTTTTTTTTTTACATTGTTAACGACATTTTCAGTGTTTACGCGTGCCTCGTGATTCTTATGAAAGCATTGAATTGCTGGAAAGCAAACACTGAAAATGTCGGTATCAGTGTAAAAAAAAATGTAACACACTTTTGGATCAACCGGTATATAAAATCAGTGACGGTGGATTTTGTCACAAAAGTATGGAGAGCGAGGTGTCAAAAATCTAACAATGGACTATTTCCCGATTATACCGGGTGATCCAAAAGTGTATTACATTTTTTTACATTGTTAACGACATTTTCATTGTTTGCGCGTGCCTCGTGATTCTTATGAAAGCACTAGCTACTACGTTCAAATTTATGCGATTACCAAACATTTCCCTTTAACGTAAAGAAAACATTGCATACCCGTATCTTCACTTTTATAGAATTAAACCAGTAGCAATAAATTTAAAAATGGACATGGGAAAAAAATCTTTGTTTTCATGAAGGGGGGGAGATGCACGAGAATTATCCCAAAATTTAATATTTTTTTTTGTAATTAACCTACAATCTAATTTAGCTTAAACTTGAAATGCAGATTACTATTTGGTAATCACAGCACAGACAACCACGAATATGTCCCAAAACTTAACTATTACACCTTAAGAGTCCCTCGTCGGGGTATCTGCCTGGATGATTTTCCTAGAGCTAAAGCCAACCATTTCCCTAAAACCAACCAGATACCCATTCCATCGTAGTTCCTCTTCCGCTAAGTTGTTATTAGAACTCAATGTCACACTCGTCACAATCCTCTCGCCACTCCAAATTTGAAAATCGTCACCCACGAAATGCATTTAAGTAATTTTGCTAACTTGTAAAAATTTTCAGCAGTCTAATTTGAATGTGTGCTAATTTAACTTTTATGCAGCAAAGAAAAGTCTTTTCAATAATGCTTACAGTTAATTGAAAACTAAGGTAAATGTTAAAGTAAGCTCTCCAAAAAGTTAATTTTTTTTTGCTATATTAAAGAAATAGAATTTTAAAAATTTTAATTTGTAGATTAAAAAATTAATATTTAAAAATTTAATTTTTAATATTAAATATCTCAGCAGTTTAAGTTTCCTCAATCGGATTTTTAATTGGAAGTTAAAACCTCAGTCAGCTGAAAACAAATCTTAAATCTAAAATTTTCAAACTCCCAATTAAAAAATTAAAATTAACCCCCTCGCCCATCATAAAGAAGAATTATAATTGCTTTGTGATTGTCTGTGCTTAAAAATTAAAGATCTTTATCCCCAATATGCTATTTAAAAAAAAAAAAAAAAAAAAAAAAAGAGATTTAGAGCCATATTCCCACATATGTGTTGAATTGTTTCCTGTGTTTGATGGGAGTTAGGGCGGAGGAATTACGGTTTCCCTATCGCTAAATGTCAACCGTAATTTTGTTGTCCTAAGTGGAAAACATGGCTCTTAGGCTCTCACACAAGACAGGATAAGGAAGAACGGATAATCTATATTCATCTTTTTTAAAAGATTGCGCATTCCGACGAATTCATGGGTCGAACGGGAAAAAGGACATCAGATCCACCAATTCTTGGTACATGGAAGTCGACACCACTAAAAATTAAAATTTTAAACACCAATAAGCCTCCCAAATTAACTTGGGAATTAAGATTTCGAGTAATGTCACCAATAACCCGACAATTTTAGCGTAATATTAATTATTAATAGTGTTAATGAGAGATTAAAACTGGCGAGTCATGCTGCATTTAAAATCGTGGCTGAACATATTTAACAGTTCTTAACATTCAATTAAACTCCGGAAAAGCTTGCAGCAGGATTTCTATATATAAGAAACTAACTGAAATCCAAAAATGAATAAATTTAATTACAAGCTCCGTGAAAGAGCTACTCGAGAAAATAAACAAGTTTGTAAATGCGTCAGCATGATTTCATTCTAAACCGCATTTAAAATTAAGTCTAAATTTACAGTTATATGTATAGACTTTATGACACGGGTAAATAATGAAAATACACGATTAGATGTAGTCTAATTCACATTCTACACGTTCTTTCGACATCAGCCATCTTAATAGGCCTCGCAGAAGTCGGTACAAAAGGTTCAGCCAGCTTAGTTGATCTTTAAAGTAAATTATGAATATTAATAGAGTCACGTGAATTAAGAAATTGCGCTTTTTACGTTAATATTTCTCTTAAATATCTGTAAGAATAAACCGCTTTTCTTGTTGTACAACTTTGGTGCCGAAGTGACCATACTTTACAACTCCTAAGTCTACTTAATGGCTGAACAAACTTAACGGGTTTTTTTTTAAAGTACAATTGTATACAATGAAAAATATAATGAAAAGAATCTCCATGGAACCGAGAAAGCTATTCAGTATGGTACTTTCCGTAAGCAAAATTGCATCCAAATTTATAAACTAAAGTGAATAAGAACTGACTTTCGAGAAAGAAAAAGCTAGTCTAAATTATAATTGAACTGCGTTAAGATATTAAGCTTTTAAGTATTTTAATTTCAGTTCGAGCTCCTAATAAATATCAAAGTTTGAAATATTAGGCCTATATAAAAATAACGGTCATTACCATGAACGCGAAGAGGAAATTGTTTATAAGATTTAATTTAAAAAGAATTTTAATATTCACATAAAGGACAAAAAGAGCCAAGCTCACCAAAAAAATTATCTTGGAAATGCCAAAAGCCTTCCAGCACGGAGATTCAAACTGATCTTAAAAATAACTGCCAACGTGGAACTGGATCACTGAGCATACGCAGAACGTAGGGAGGGGGGGAGGAGGAGGGGGAGAAGTAGTGAAGTTGCCCCCTGTTGTTGCCCCTCCCTCTATCCACACTTGGTAACAGCGTTTTGGTATCTTCCAAATACAAGCACCTCGATTTATTATGCATAAAAAAAATGAAAGAACACTTTTTAAAGCACATACATTTACGCTAAAAAATGTCGTAAAACAATTAAATAAGATAATAATAGGAATTCATAAAATTAAATTAAGGTAAAAGTGTAGTGACTTGTTTAATTAAAATTAAATAATATTTGATAAATATGATTTTATATTCTTACTTTATGTTTTTCTTTCTTTTCGTATTTTAATACTACAGGGTGATTCAGTCAATTTCTGACCATTTCAGTACTATGATTTATTGACCCATTAATGTTTACAAACTTAGCATTTCAGTATGATATTTTAGGCAGTTCGGAGTTTTTATTCCCGTGGAAAAGTCTTGATGATATGCTCAATGTAGCCACCACGAACGTTTTGAACTGCTCGCAGCCGAATGGTGACGTTGTTCATAACTCTATCTAGGATTTCTGCATCCACAAGGGTGCAGCAGTCGATGATGCTTTGTCGCAGCTGGTCTATGGTTCTTGGTGCTGTCGTGAACACACTGTCTTTAAGGAACCCCCAGAGATAAAAATCACATGGGTTTAGGTCAGGATTCGTAGGGGGCTAAAGAAAGCCACCCCCGAATCGATCTGGAAACCTGTTTGAAATGACACGATTTCCGAATTTCTGATTGAGAAAGTCTAGCACTTCATTAGTCGTGTGAGGCCTAGCCCCATCCTGTTGAAACCATTGATGTCGAAGCGGTATACGCCTCCTTCGCAGCTCGGGGATGAAGGTTTCCAACATGTTAAGGTAAGCCTGTGACGTTACGGTGCCCTCAAAAAAGAACGGACCAATGATACCTCTTATGGAAATCGCGCACCAAGCCATAACCTTTCGTGGAAGAAGTGGTGACTTATGGATCTCATGAGAGTGCTGGGAACCCCAAAAACGAACGTTGTGTTTATTAATGTCACCTGACAGATGGAAGAAGGCCTCATCTGACACCCACAGGTTGTCCACAATGTCCTGATTGGCTTCCATTTCTGCTACATCGCAAATTGTTGTCGCTTCTGTCTTCCAGTGTCTGTTAACTCCTGATAAACATGGATTTTATACGGGAACAGGTGTAAATCCTTTCGCAAAATTCGCCACGTCGTGGTATACGACAGCCCTTCAATGGATAGGCGGCGAACAGATTTTTTGGTAGGGAAATCGACCAACCTTGTGCGAACATTTTCGACAACTTCGGCCGTTCGAACACTAGCTTCGCTCCCGCCTTTTTTCTTGCCTTTAACACATCCAGTGGCACGAAATTGCTTGACAAAATCCATGATTGCTTGCCTGCCTGGTGCGTCTCTACACTTATACTCCTTCCGGAACTTTCTTTGTACGGTTACAGGTGATTTTGTCTCGAAATAACATTCGACAACCTTGCATTTCTGCTCTGTTGATAAAGCGGGCGCCATTTTTCAACAATACGATTTTCATGCAGCGCCATTGCAACAATACAAACTCCAACTATTTAGAAATTTGATATGGCGCTCATATTCTTTCAATTGTTTATCCCTGATGCACGTCATTCAAGTGAAATGGTCAGAAATGACTGAATCACCCGGTATAATAAACACTTCTGACAGTATTTTCATTTAAAAAATTTTAAATTTAATATAAATGATTTTTTAAGTGAAAGGCATCATTTACTTTTTAGTGCAGTTTTTAAAGTGAAAGTTTGTTTTTTTTTAATATTTTTTTATATTTTCATTTTAGTCTTGAATTTGTAATCAATGTCAACCCATTGTTTTGCTACAAATATGCGAAAAATGAAGAAAACCTAAAGAGCTGGCCCAATCCCTACTTAGGGGTAAATTAAACGAAAGCCAGTTTTTAACCCTTTTAGGAATTCGAATTTTGAAATTTTTTATCTTGGCTTGTATTGTCACTGGAAATGAATAAAGTCCATAAAATAAATTAAAGAAAAAAGTGATTCATTTTAGCTTCAATTTCACATATACGACGATTCCCTATGACAAATATAACCAGAGATAAGGTTTAATGTGATGAGGTGTTTGATAACTTTGATAATTAATTATAAACTAAAATATATTTTTATCTGGCAAACGAAACTATGCATGCCTTATATTTAATCCACTAGAATACACTGATAAAGTTTGAGAAAAATCTGAGACCCTAAGGTCAATTATCACCCAATTTTGTCCAATTTAATGTGGAATGACTCGTATGTAAACGTAAAAAAAATATAGTATAGGCTTTTATATTGATGAAAGATAATTCGATATCAAATTTCTGCCGAATCACACAAGCAGAAAAGGTACCACTTTATCTGAACACCTACTTAACATTAACAATCAAGTGACGCAAAAAAGTTAACAATTAAACTTCTCCATTTCTGAAAAGAGGCCATATCCAACACCACCTAAAGAGAAAGCCTGAGCGCGGAAACGTCATCCATTGTTACATCATAATACGAAGTCATAATTTAGGGTTTATTATTGGTAGAAATGCGATTAAAGATTACTTTTTATGATGATGTAACAATGTATGAGGTTTCCGCGCTCAGGCCTTGTCTTTAGGTAGTGTTGCCATATTTCGGAAACGCGTGGCCCGATTTGAAGCAAACCAGATTTCATTTTGGAAGCTAGCCCATTTCAAGGAGAACGTATTCCAAGAATTTTTACTAATTCTCGCACCATTTGAATACGGGAAAGTCTAGGGGAGAACCTCCTGATTTCTTTAGTAATTGCTTCCACCATTATATTATGGTTCTTTCAACCAATATGTCTAAAAATTAAAAAATGCCTTGAAACTGTGGACACTATAACTATAAAAGGAAGAATAAAACCATAAAACCACAAAGAATTATTTTAATGATTCGGGTGTACATTTCGATGGCAATGCCAGCGTCATCAACAAGTCCGGTTTCGAGAAAACTTTTTGAATTAATTTTAATTTTTAATCTACTTTATTTATTTATCCACTTCCACTACACTGTCAATCCTTCTTTCCACTGGCATCATTTATACAGATACAACCCACAAGCAAATAAACATTCTTATTTTCCATTACCTTCTTTATTTTCTTTTCAGGAAAATTTATGTATTCACGTTAATGACTTCATGACTTGCATGAGGAAATTTAATTCGACATCAAGAAGTATGTCTTGAATCCCTTGAGTGATTTACAAAGATGACGTATGGTTAACCAGAGGCAAATTGCCCTAAGTTGAAGATTCTGCTGTCCATCATCAAACCGGTGATTACGCAGTTCAAACAACAAAGAACGAAACTGTGAAATGATGTTCAAGTCGACTTGGTCAACAGCAGGTCAAGTGTTGCAAAGCTGCGGACGTGGGAATTACCTGCAAGTGAGTAGTAACAGAGCTACCAGGTATCTTGACCAGCTCGAATATCTTGGGAGAATTGAAAGGCGGAAACAGTTTAAAAACGCAAATGTTGATTGCAAAAATAAAAGCGTGGGCGCCCTTTCAGCAAGGGATAAGTCGAAATTTGCTCAGTTTTCATGTAGTGGATTCGTATGGATTTAGAGAAAGCCCAGCCAAGATTTTAGCAAGAACTGACTGCATGAAAACACGAAGGATTTTCCGTTATGTTGTGGGATGACATTTGGAGCATAGGACGATGAGAGCTCCTGGAATATTCTTAGATGGGCTGCTGAAAAAAAATCCACTCTGATCATATCGCTAACATGATCCAAGATTGGCAGGCAAGAAAACAGCCTAATTCTTCCATGGGTCAGTCAGTTAGAAAACCTGGTTCTCGTGGAGAGCTGTTACAGTTTTTCGTGTTGAATGGGTCAATATTCCACAGGCCAAGATAGCAGAAATTATCTCTTCCATGCCGGGTTTATTGATTCCACTGATTCCATAACAAGTTAAAGCTTTCTAAAAATCCCACAAGCCCTAATCATTGTGTACTCAAAAAATGGAATCGCACACCACAAGGAAAATTCCATCATCCTTGCCTGATGCTTGAAATCGTTTCATGCCGAATTCTTGGCTGGGATTTCTCCAAACCCATATGCATCCACGATTCATGTGAGAAAATAATACAATGCCAAAACCTTCAAAGGTATACCATCATTTCGAATGTTCACTGGTTTCCTTTGAAAAAAGCAATCGATGGTACAACTAGCTGTAATTATGCATAATTAACATTTGTATTCAGAGTATCTATTTACGTACGGGTTGGCAATGCATTTTTAGTAAACTGTGCAAGCTTTAATAGGTCATTTCGAAACTGGGGTTTTATCTGAATAACATTTCTAAAGATTCCAAATATAATTATTGCAGGTTTTAAACGCTCTCATCATAGAATTTTCAAATTTCATTAAAGTGCATTCAAGAGTACACTCCACTGCTTGAATTTGCTACGGCATGTAAAGCTCATTCACTTTGACGATGGATCCACTTGTTCGTTTGGGTAAAGACAATTCTACGAAAATGGAAGAAATTTTCCCCCAGGTTGAAAATTTGTAGCAATTGTGAAGATAAACATATTCCGAAGGACAGTTCCAAAGGCCCTTTAAGCAGGGTGAGTAAGTAAGTGGTACAGATAAAGGTGGGGTGTTTCTAAATGTCTGTACAAACTTTCAGGATATGTTCCAGGGACCAAAACAAGCAGAAAATGACATATGAACATGGGATCGAAAATTCTTCTTTCTAGATTTATAACGGTTTGAAGGTGTCCTTAGTAGAAGAAGGCCGGCCAGGTGGCCGAGAAGGCTAGGGCGTAGGCTTTCTAGTTCTCGAGTCCACCTGGTCGTGGGTTCGAATCCCGCCGTGGGCATGGATGTTTGTTTGTCCCGGGCTGCGTACAGATATAACTTGTGTAAAAGGCGCAAAATGACCTTAGTAGTCGACGCCAAAAAATCTAATAAACCAACCAACCTAGTAGAAGAGGAGTTAGGACAATTCGAAGAACCGGAGGCCATTTTCAGCCTTTGCTTTAGCATTTGCCTTTGACAACATTTGTATTGTTTTGGCATATCGTAGAATAAATCATACAGTGTACAACTCCAATACGCTTTAACGTTAATTTCATCTACTGCCGGACGGTTCAAACCGTTTTCGAAAGAAGCGTTTTCAACCCCAATTTCTGCTTGATTTGGTCCCTAGAACATAACTTGAAAGTTTGCACAGACCATTCAGAAACACCCTGTATACACATTTTATTATGCCACGTTATAGAAAGGGAGGAGTACATCTTCATCCCGGCGCTCTTTTAGATCCGCCACTGATTTTATTTATGTTAGATCTTTAATTTTATATCATCTTTTAATTTATTTCGTCAGATTTTAATTGCCATCTGCACGAATGCCAACTGCAACCTGTGAGTTGTTGAAATACAGGGAGATCCAAAGGTCGTGCACATCAAACAAAGTTGTTATAAATTGCAGTGTTACTTACTTACTTACTTTTCAAACCCGCTTATCCGTTAGGGTCGCGGGGGCAGCAGCCCTATGGAGGATCTCCAGAGATCGCGATCTTCCGCCATCAGGCGCATGTCCTCCCTGGTAATATCCCAGCGACTCGAACCCAGATTCTCCATGTAGTCTAGCCACCTGGTTCTAGGCCGACCCCTTGGTCTCTTACCCACCGGCTTGGAAAATAACAACTGCCTAGGAAGACTAGTTTGCGGCATCCGTATCACGTGGCCATACCAGCGCAACTGAGATCTCTCAATGCGGAGAAGTAGCGGCTCAACACCTAAACATCCCCTTATTGTGCTGCTGTACACTCTATCTAGTAGGGTAACACCTGCCACACCTCTCAGGAATCTCATTTCGGCCGCTTGTACCCGCGATCGCACTCTTTCGGTCATTACCCAAGCCTCATGACCATAGGTGAGAATGGGGACAAAGATAGATTTGAAGACGGAGAGCTTGGCTTTGTTACCCAGCTCTCGTTTCGTTACCACGGATCGCCACAGTTCACGTCTGACACAGCTTGCTGCACCGATCCGAGCATCCAATTCTTTCTCCTGCCGTCCATCACTCGTGAATGCAATCCCGAGATACTTGAACTTCTCCACCTGTCTTAAAATTGTATTTCCAACTGCAGGGATAGTAACAAGGAGTAGAAACGCCATATATCGTATAACGGTCGTACGACGTCTGCAGTTATAGGTTTGTTAACAGCTTGACAGACATATCGTCCTTTTCAACTGCCATGGTCATTTCAGAACTGCGTTATAGGGGCCGCAAATTTTGCCTCGCAAGGGTTCTTTAACGTGCAGCCAGCAAACTACTACACGGGACCAACGGCTTTACTTCCCTTCCGCAGGAAGTGCGTGATCTCAGGATTTCTCCTCCCTGAAAAAATCCTCGTCGTGGTCGAACCCGCGTCTTCGGGCATCAAAGGCGATCACGCAACCACTGAGCCACCGAGACCGATCCTATTATAATGGAACGAATAGTTCACAAGTGTGGGAAAAATAATATTTTATTTAATATCTTGTCACCCACCCTTCTGGGCACGCTTTCTACAAGGTTCCGCTAAACAACTTCCGGTATTTGGGTCCATTTTTGCTGAAAGGTTTTGGGAGCCATATCAACAGTGCATTTCGGACATGGCTCCCAAACCCCTCAATCGATGCTCAAAGTCGATTAATGTTCGATAGGATTAAGGTTACGGCTCTGTGCGAACCACGGAAGGCGACTGACATTCATGTACGTGTGCCACTGCCTGACAGAAGCCGAAACATGTCACGGAGCACAGCATAGAAAGCACTCGATTGTCCAAAAAATATCCTTATAGGCTATAACTTTTAAATATTGGAGAGACGCAAGCCAATACCCAAAAGCTCCAGATTGCTGATCTCTGGTTAAGAGTATAGTGGCCAACTGGGCCAAAAATGGCGGATTTCATTAGAAGATCACATTGGAAGACAAAGTTCACCCTTCTTTCCTAACCCAGAGCTTTATTGGTTGTATTCCTACAATACCATCTGGCGGTAGGAAATACATTTATATTGACAACTTTTAGTTGAAGTGCGCGACTTTTCGCTCTCCCAGTATAACTCTGTCGACGGAACAAATGTTTTTGTTTCTGTTCCTGATATTTTTGAGAAAACGTTTTAATTCTGAAATCTTTAATCCAAAATCCAAATTTCTTGCTGTAGATTAATTAAAATTTTCCATATTTTTATCATTGTTGGTTAGAATATGTACGAGTCATCCTTAATTTCAAACAATTTCAACAGACTTTATTTGTATTATAAATTTTAAAACTTTTCTAATTATTTTTTTTTCAGACTTTCATATGAGGTTCGAGTTCAAACATCCTGTGCTTGGCTTGTACTTTGAGCCCCGGATAATGACTCACCCCTATCAGATTCTCTCCTCATTGAGAGCGCAAGCGTGAAAACGATCCCGTGTGTCAGGGACAACGGATGAGATGTTCTGACTTTATGAATACATAATTTCAACATCTTCAAGGAATGAAAAAATGATCTCGTGCGCCATGTAATTCAGCGAGACTCTTAAGTGAAAGGATGGAGAAGAATAGGCAAGGCAAAGTATAGAATTCTTTTCTTTGACGAGGCTTTAGCTGGGTGTACGTTTCTATAGAGGAATTCACAAAAGCTTTGTTAAGATAAGAGAATATGGATGACCTCACTACTACGGAGAAACCTTCATTGAAAAACTTCATGAAAGCTACGAGTATTCTAAAGTCAAATGTTATTTATATAAGATAATACATATCCTATTGTTTTATTTATTTATTTATTAATAAATAGTGTAGGCCCCGTTGCTATTTAGACGGAACTTAAAGGTGTTATTGCTACAGGCCTACTATGTACTAGCATGGCACAATATGGTAAGGAAACAAGACCAGGTGTGATGTCACATGGCTGATTTTACATAGAAGTAAGATCATTAGCATGGAATCAAATTGTCAAGTTCGGGGAATAATCCATTTTCAGTGCAGGAGGTACCAGATGTTCTTGTTTCAGGTGTTTAAGTGATCAAATTTGTTTCTGTATGGGCATAAGTAACAGTCGTATACGTGTCCGTCGAAGACCAGATAAGCGTCACATTACATGGTGTATTCGTTTTCGACACACCGTGCCCGCTTCTGGAGCAGCGGTGTTTGGTGCAGTGTCGCTCAACAGTCGCTCACGTCAGATATTTGTGGAAGGGACGTTGAATGCTACGTCCAGACAAGCTTTAGATAGATTATCGCGCTCCCTACATGATTTGGTAGAACAAAGTAAAAAGAAAGCATTATCACACAAGATTATCAGCTTTCATGTTTTCTCGATTTGTTTAAGCACATCTGCATGCACAAATGGGCAACTTCCTTCCTCTTCGACGCAACAACGTCATCTGGTAGCAACACTATACCCTACTTTCACACATACACCGAGTGCTCATTTCAAACTGCCACTTTTCGGCTGTTAATGGGGGGAGAATAAGAATGCGTCTTAATACATCTGTAATCTTTGATGCAAAAAAGTGACCTAATTTTATTTTCTCTTTAGTAAAATCATTGAATACGAAAAATCTTTCCTCGTAAATTTACGTTACAAAGCTGAAGAAGTATAGTAGTATACTCATCGTCAAAAAAAAATAGTTGCACCCATAGAAAACCTATAGGATGGTATGGACGTTTTGTTAAGACTCCACCGTTGGCAGAAGATTTGCAAGAGCTACAGGCCAAAGTTCAGTCTGCATGGGACGAGCCGAGTCAAGACTACATTAAGAACTTGTACGACTCCATGTGACGACCTGTGGCAGAATGCATTAGAAATAATGGCGGCCCAACATACTATTGAGAGTTGTAATGATGTTGGTATTTTGGCCAATAAATTTTGTCATATCCACGCTCATTGTTTAATCATTTGTTGTTGTTGGCGAGTACTGACTTCCTTTCAAATATTATTTCAATCTGACGATTCCTTCCGGGTGCAACTTTTTTTTTTGACGATTCATTATCTTTAATATGTGAGGTCGAGGCACTTTCGGGATTTGTTCGATTTTATTTCGTACA
Organism: Rhysida immarginata; assembly: GCA_023313115.1. Classification (NCBI taxonomy): domain Eukaryota; kingdom Metazoa; phylum Arthropoda; class Chilopoda; order Scolopendromorpha; family Scolopendridae; genus Rhysida; species Rhysida immarginata. The sequence goes on from JAHWFO010031644.1 coordinate 4,401,310, forward strand.
TTGGTGCTCAATGATATTGCATCATCTCCTGATAATCTAGAATTTTTGACCGATTCATGGATGACCAGAACCGATAGGATTTTAAAGAAATCGAGAATTAAAAAATCATTTGTTTTCTAAAGAACCCTTTCGTTTTTAGGGTTAAATGAGGTTGCTAAGGAACCTCTGGTACTTCTAACAAAATGTAGTGTTCAATATGAAATGAGCATCAATTGTTGAAGCGTTCTGTGAAAAGGTCTATTATTTCTTCATAATCTATTGCTAAAGCGTTTCTACATAATCATGTACTGTTGAAGCGAGCGATTAACTAATAGCTATTGACAACAATTTGCTATTAGCTATTGATAATTTAAGTCGTAAGTACAGAGGGTTGAGTACGTTACAACTAAACGATTTGCGAGCGTCTTAAGTCTATGAGAAACCCCGCCGCCATGTTCGGTGATGTTCTATCTGGTGCCCACGGTGTCCAACTATGACTCTGCATCGCAGTTTCCATTCAATAAGACTTCGCCGCAGAGAATTTAGGTCGATCTGTGCCCAACCCTCTTCACAGGCTTTCCATAGACCGTCCAATGTACGAGGTCGTTTACTTACAAGGGCGTGTTTCAGTAGTCCAAAACCGCAATAATCCATGGGGGATGCGTCTGGAGATTTCACGGGTATGTCTTCAAACGGAATTGAATGTATGCCCGTCTCCTGTTCCAGTGTTCGCAAATGGGCGACCGTTGATTTGGACGTATGACTCGCAGCTTTATCCTGATGCACCCATACCACGTTTCGGACGCTTAACCAGTCGGAGATTTTTGTGGATTAAATTGCGTACCGTTGACTGTGATACCCCTACCTTATTTGCGACAGCCCTTTGAGTTTTGGGATTTTCTGCAGAGATGAGACGCTTGACTTTGGCTACAACCTCCGGTGTTCTGCTTGGAGTGGGTCGTTGTCTTGAGGGGCCAGGTTCCTCCAAAGTTGCAGGTATTGCGGGTTTTCTGTTTTTATTTAGTATGTTACAGATTCCTGTCTTCGAAATGGTGAGAACCTTGAATATGTATTGTTTTATAATCATGGAATAGGACCACTTCGCGTCGAAAAGTGCATTTATATATCCTTCCCAATATCTGTCGATATTTGGTGGCATTCTCGCAGCTAGCGTTCGTACGATTAAGAATGATGATGCGATGTCCCCTTTATAATTCCTCACGACCACGTACCCAACACCACCTAAAGAGAAATCCTGAGAGCAGAAACGTCATACATTGTTAAAACCTCATAGGTTGTCATCTTTAATCGCATTTCTACCAATAATAAGCCCTAATTATGACTAGGTATGATGATGTAACAATGTGTGACATTTTCGCGCTCAGACTTTGAATAGAGGCGGTGTTGGCGTAGCCCTGTCAACCACGTGGCTGGAGAATTTGCATATGTAAATCATTTAGTTGTAACGTAATAAACCCTCTGCAATTACATGCCAATCTTGGCATTGAAAGTTTCCAATGGTACCATTACAACACTCACCATTGAACAAATTTTGACTAGCCTTAATTTTACGTCATATTATTTCATGACACGTCATTCCAAGCTGTTTGATATATTACGTGCATATGTTAGCATTAAAAGTTTCCAATGGACCATAATGGTACCACTAAACCACGTACCTTTGAACCAGTTTTGACTCTCATTATTTTTACGTTATATTCATTCATGGCACATCATTACAAGTTGTTTGATATATTACATGCTATATCTTAGCATTGAAAGTTCGTACCATTGAAGTAATTTTGACTTATTTTGACCACCAAGGAAGACCATCACGTGTCTTCACGTAATTCACAATCCTCCTCTTTGCTTTAGGTACCGAATGGCAAAGAGAAATGCAATGATCAATGCATAGGCCATTTATACATGGAATTGTACAGTGAAAAAAACGTGGTCCCCTCTTGATACTCGTGACCCTTCTGACTGGAAATAGTTTACCGATTTTTTTCGCCAACGAACTCAAGCTGTCGTTTTGCCTAAGTTGTTGAATGACGAAAACGGAAATTGAAAATTCGGAAGCGTTCGAACGTTAGAGCACCAACACAGACGGACAGACAGACGCACATTGTGAAAACATAAGTACCTATCGGGGAGAATTTGGAGTATTGGTATTGGCTTTATTCTGCAAAGTTTTTTTATATTTGACTTGCAGAGGGTATCCCCCCCTCCCCCGCCAACGTAAATCTTGCAGCAACTAATTTAAGTACGTAAATTAGATATCATATCAAAGACATGGAAACGGAAAAGACAAGGAAACAGCAATTTACTTTCAGCAATTGGAAATTGTGAAATTTCAGGATGATATAATTTCATTGAACATCAGTGTATTTTTCAAATTCTCCTTGCTTTCAATCTAAATTTTCTTGTACGTTTTCTTTCAGGTACACGGACTTCGTACGACTAATGCTTAAGTTGTTGCTGTCGATGCAGACATTCATCCGACAATGCCGACATTGTTTCACATCTTCACCACTCGTTCGCCTTAACGGTCGAACAAGAAATTCCGGCCCGTCTGTGGCACGAGGTCATCGAGATGGATAGCTTCTTCACCGGTATTCAATGAAGGATTCGAAGTGATCTCCTTTTCTGAATGTTCATTGTAGTCAAGATCTCAATTGAAAATGGTTGACTGATTTGGGCAACAAAAGAGTTTTTAACTGTACTGTCCAGCAATTCGAAGAAATTACAAAATTGTCCCTATAGACTTCCAGACTTTCTTCAAGAGCAGTATTGTCTTCTGATTCGTCATCAGTATAAACTGATAAGCTCAGCCTGAAACACGGAAGAAGCAGCTCAGAAGTAAAGATTTACGGTTCAGCAGCCATAGCCTTATTCGGATCCATAAAATACTATTACAGCACAATCAGCGATTCCTGATTCAAGAGTTCAATAAAGAAGAGTCGGAATTCCTTGTTCGACTGTTAGATGGATGGCCGCTAGTGAGCGAGAGGACTTAAGAGAGGCAATTTTTTGGCCCGATTTCGTTTTTGGCCTTCCTTCGACTGCGTCCATATTGGTGCCAAGGAAAATATTACTTATCAATAACAGTCTTAAAGTTCACCATTTCCAGCGAGAATCAACAAAACCCTAATCAGTGATTCATCTCTATAAGAATATCTCTCATCAATGAAAAAACTCAAACTTCAAAGAATACATTCAAAGGGCCACCTGTATAGAATAAGGGTATAGTGATTTTGTGAGCGTGCATTTTAGACATTTCAACATAAGGAAGTAAACAAATCGACCACAATGATGCGACTGTGGCTACATAGAGGTAGGGCTGAGGCAAGAAGAATTACATAGTATTTTGACTACAAAAAGGATGTAGCGTGGCTTCAATTGCAGAGTAGATTATTTCCATTCTATTATTTTGTAGTCGTTATATTTTGCGAAATTTATAAATGCCTGTTAAAATATCTGCCCAATATAACTTCCATAACACATGAGAGAGACATATATAACATATGATCACGTGATAGCAGTGAGTGGTTTTCCAAGCATTCAGATATATGATACGAAATTGAGTGATACGGCTCTTTAATAATGTGCTTGGACTAAGTGGGATCGCGCTTATGTTCAGGGGGTCTTTGCACTATAGTTGCATATAGAACTATGAAGGAAGAAGTAGGGGAGATGTCAGCAACATACGATCAAGGCTTAACTTGTTTGAAAATATAAGAATGTAACCTAGAGAGATATCACTCAAGAATAGGAATCGCTTGAAAATGTACATGTAAATGGCAACAACGACGATCGCTGTCAAACGCTAACGACATACTAATTTAGTATATAGCTAGATCCATCTTGAGCAAATCACATCATTATTCTTGTCATCATGCAGCTCTCTTCAGCACTACTGAAAGCAATAACGCATTATGCAATTGCTTAACTGGCAAATTCTAATGACCTAATAAGTATGAAAAATCTACTTGCGAAAACGTATGCCTGATGGTGCATGTTCAACTATCAAGTACATAGATGGTGCCTTCCTGTTGCTATTGTTAACAAGCATGTTCCGACTATTCTAGCATTCCTAAACACATGGAACGAGATTCAGTGCATAGTCAGAGCTAGAACAGTACCATATGCATCAGCTGTTAAACTTAATCCAACTATCCCTTGGGAATTTTCGTGATCTGACGCATAAGAGATGATGTAGCTTTTTCGCTTGCAATGCAACTACGTGTCTGGTTGTGTGTCCTTCCGGATCAGAAAATTTCTTTATAACCTATAAAAATTATTCGATCTAGACAGTTATCAAGAAATTTTAGTAAAACAAGTTATCTTTTATTTGTAATAAAAAAATAAATAAATAGTCTGTTGGTCCAATTTGTTTTATTACATGGAATTCAAACAATTAAAATACTCTCCTTTAACTGCATACAGTCGAACCTCGTTAATACGTATTTCAAGGGACCGAGCAAATATAGGTATTAGCGAGGATTTGTATTATCCGGATATGAAATACAATGAAAACTGTTTTGGGGACCATCACCTCTTATTTGGACTACTTATTCTAGAAACCTCTACAAAATATTATAATGTTGTACTGTCTAAAAGGGCCACCTGTCTAACAAGACCTGGACCACTTAAAATGTAAAACTGACTAACACAATCTTTAATAAAAAGACCCCTACAAGGGGACCAGGGAGGAATTGGCTCCAAGCCAATGTGGACACAATGCTTACATTCCAAGTCCGGAAGGGTCTTTATCTGTAGTGTACTTATGGTAATGTTATAGTGTATTATAACTGATGTTATTCAATATTTAGAATAAATATGTTAAGTGAATTTATATGGCATTTATCTACAGTATATTTAATACATCTTTAATAATAATTAGGCTACACTCTACTAACGGATCACCTGCAACGAGAACCGCTTTTTACATGGAACCATAGATTGTTTCCATAGACAGCTTTTACTGTACGATTCGCTGAAAATCACAATAGTGTTGTGTTATGAAATAAGCGTGAGGCTTGCATACATACAGTTTCACGCATTTATTTATTTATTTATTTATTTTGGAGGAGTCTGTCTACACGAACAGGATTTTGAATATTGCGAATTCTTATCAATGCGTCATGCATGCACTGAGAACCAACCAGAATTCGCAATTATCCTATAACACGTGCTTAGATAACTGTGTCACTAATGAAAAAAAAATTTGCACATTTTTTTTTCAATAAACATCTCAAATAGTTCCCGTTTTTTGGAATTAATTTCGTAATTTTAGAGACAGTACAACTTATTTGAGAGAAAAACATTGCATATTAAGCGGTTGTATTTACATAGAAATACAGGGTGTACACAAATGATTGCTCCGGTTTCATGATTTTGTTGTAGGTGCATTATTTAACATATCACGAAACTTTACAAGTACATAGAGCAACTCGCCAAGTTTTTTGCCATGTTACAGGTGCTCGATAATGTGCCCCTTTAGTGACTCTACAGATATACATGTAAAATCTGTAATCAATGAAGCATGTCTCTGTCAATTTGAGCAAAAGTTCGGTGATACGAGCCAGGTATGGCAGAGCAGCCGGTAATAGCAGCATAAACACCAAGTCCATCAACTATACCCATACAGGGTGTTGCAAAAATATACAGGACAGTACTGCTGGGTAGCCTATCCTCTCGCTTCAGGGGCCGCTTCATAAAATGATAATTGGGAAATTTTATTTTGTTAACCCATTTATGCCGAAATCAGTAAAAATGGAAATTGAGACTTCATATCTTAAATTTATATTCTTAATTAAGGGGTTAAAGGGCATTTGACACTAAATCGGAAGTTGATTTCATATACTTTTTGAATACCTTTCTGATACTAAATATCAATTTTATTCTTTTTTATTTTCATTTTTAATAAAGAAATCATAATTTAAAGGCCACTTTCGGTAATACAAGTTCATTTTGAATTTTGTCAAAATCTCCCGCAAGAGCGTTGCTTGTGACATCAGCTTAGCCAAACCGAGGCCGACGAGATTTACATGCCGCAGGAACAGGCCCGACGAGATTTACAGGGCCTAAAAATCTCGTCAGCCTCGGTTTGGCCAAGATGACGTCACGCACAGCTAATGTTTTTGAATGGAGGGGGGGGGCCCTCCTCATTTCGCTTGTTTATTGCCTCTTTCCAAAAAACTTTTCTTTTTTTTATGCCAGGGGATCCTGGAGGCCATTGCAGCTTTCTTGATCATCATTTCCGACCGACCGCTCCAACAATTTTGCAGCTGTAGCCCTCTAGCGGTCGCAAACGGAAACAGATCGGCCGGATATTTTTCAAAAAAAACAAAACTTGTCGAGTTGTTCTATGCATTTGCAAAGTTTTACGATATGTTGTACATCTACAATAAAATCATGAAACCGGGGCAATCATTTGTGTCTACCTTTCAAAGGGGTCGGGACCAAGGGAAAAATACGTATAAAGCGAGATTATGTATTAAACGGTTTCATATTAACGAGTTTCGACTGTATGTATCTTCCTATAGATGTGTTTTGTTAATGAAGTTTGTCATTTTAAATTTCAGTAATTTTATATAAAGTACATAAAATTTAGAAAACCAATACCTGAATTTTCAGTAGAATTGAGGTGTCGCTAATAGCCAAGAGCGCATTACATTTTCTATTGTTAAGCAAACGATCAGTACTCATTCATATAGTCAAGTTTGAATTATTTTAATTATATTTTGACATAAAATTCATTAATTATGCTTGAAACACTGCTCATTAGGAATAAAAAGTGCTAAATAGTAAAATCACAAAATGGCAGCACTGTTTCGGCAGTCACTTGAATAATCAGAATTTAAATAATTTCAAAGAAATTATGATAATTCGTTCATTAACTGATTACTGAGAAATGGTTACTGATTAATAACTTGATGCAGTCGACTGGATACCTGTCATTAACCTGTTGCAAGATCGCATTTTTACAGGCAACCCTCCAATTCAAACCCAGCCATTCGTGACACGCGACAATATGCGGATGGGTTCGATCTTTGAGAGCGGTTTCATGTATTCTTGAACCCTCTCTTCAAAGTTCTTTGCATCTTGTTTGATATCGGATTGTGGAGATTACCATCCACTTAGGGCTGCATTTCCAAGCAACCCGACTCCAGGGAGAGAGCCGTCCGGCAGCAGCCCGTTTAGGAGGACTTAAGCTTCCACGCTCTGCTGGGAGAGGCTTTTCTGAAACGCCACATTGCTTGGTTTCTTGTCCTTCGCTTCTTTATATACTTAAATTCAACGTGTTATCTTGTCTGGTCTCAGTAGAATTGATTTCTAGTGCTGGAAATGACATAAGTGACTGCCTCCTTAATGGTTACTGCTTAATACTTTGATGCAATCTACTGAAATGGTTCTGAATTTGTGCACTATATTTAGCAATTCATTAATGGCTCATTGCTGAAGGACGCGCTAGTCTTTTACAGTAAGCAGGACCATCCCTTCATTTTTCTTGCAAGTGAGCAAATTGGACGATGAGCATCTGTAAAAGACAGATTCCATTAAAAGTCTTAGTATATCAGTATTGCCCAAGGGGAATTTCCTTATCTAGGATATTCGCTCAAAAGAATTGACATCCCACAGCTGAAGGTGAAATGAGCATACGAAAAAAATACTTCTCTTGGAAAATACTTTTAGAAATTCTTCAAAGGAAGTGTAGACAGCATTATCCCGAAAATCTTAATAGAATTTCAAGCTGATAAATGACTTCGTCGTACTTTTTCTTCATTACCAATTATATTAGTACCAGGACTAGAGAATAATCAAGTAAGTATAGAGATCACTCAGAGTGGCTAGCGAATTCAATTCTCAGCAACAACAAAGAAGACAAGAAGGAAGGACTTCATCATCAATAAGGACGACGCCCATCCTGAAATTAGGTAAGTTTAATTAGTACTTAAAATTAATTAGCATAAAATTCGAATACAGAGGGCCGAGTACGTTACAGCTGAACAATTTCGAACTCTCGATATATTATGCAAAAACCCATCATCGTGTTCTTTCTGTGAACATTGTTGGGAAACAATCGCAATTTACATTCCGGGAAATATGTCACAAGCATTCATGTAGATCTTCACCTCACGACAGGTTTTCCACAGATCGTACAACGTACATGGTCAACTTTTCCAAGGGCCCGTTTTAAGAGTTCAAAGTTCTCCCGAAATGAGCTGCTTTACTTTCGCTACGATCTCTGGTGTTCGTGCAGGTGTGGTTCTTTCTGTGGAAGGGCCTGGTTCATCCAATGTGGCTGATACTGGGTGATAACAATAATGTCTTTTACACGAGCTATTCAGGAAATATTGTAGACAAGGGAGAAGAGTAAAAATAAAAAAAAATCACATTGGCGATCGGAGAGCACGATCTCCAACAGCTTCTACGAGTTGTGCGTGACATTGTTTTGACCGCGAATCACTGCTCTTTGTACGTACGCACATTGTTTTAGCCAATGATATGTGGAGAAAACCGACTTCCCCTTTATATCAATAACTCTAGCAGATTCAGAACCATACTTGACAACGGTTCGGTTGAAATCCAAATGACTTTCGCGCATCCCTTCCCGCCCGTCCTCGAACAACTACACCATCTAGCGGCGGCAATAAGCACCAAATGTCTCAATGTCATTGCTGCATATCGAAAAATGTGGATCGCGGTCTGGGATTCCGCTGAAAAAAATAGTTGCCATGACTTTGTAAGTGACCCTCGTATATTGCTGGTTCTTGCTTTTAAAATGACAAACTTGAATATTTGGCATCGGAAAGGGCTGTTATATAGTCCTTCCAGAATCGGTCAATTTTTGAAGCCTTATTCGACGCAAAATCTCTTCCAATATTGCGGAATTACAGCTCAGAACTACATTTACTCCGGTCAACACTATGTTCATGTGCATATTCAAATTTTTCAGTTATAACGCACTCAACCCTCCTGTAGAACTCCCAACAGGAAGAAAGAAAACATAATCAACGCGAAAATCTTCAGTCATTTCAACTAATGATAGTAAGTATTCAAAAACCCAAAGTTATTGTAACAATTGAAAAAAGCCTATATACTCTCAAGCAAGCCCGGCGGGTAAAAGGGTGAAGTTTACGTCAGGAAAACGGCCACTTATAACAATACTACATAAGAAATGATGTAATTTTATAATTTTTCATAGGGCCGATTCCATAGGCGTTCACAAAAAAGGCGCTCAGTGTTAGTTTAAGAAATTTAGTTTTATAAATGCCAGTTTGGGCATTTTTCCATCCAACTTCCTAAATGACGTCACTTTATTTATCAACACATTGCCAGTGGCGTGCTGAAAGGAAACATCTTTAACCCTTTATTTTGTTTTTGCTACACTTCATTGACATGTTACTAAAAAAAATCATCACGAAGTAAATAAAAATTTATTATTGAATAAAATTATTGTTTAGTTTGTTTGAATTTTACATGTTTTCTGTGCCCATGAATTCTTTTAATGTGAATTGAGTATTCTAAATTAGTGATAATATTCTGGTACGAGTTCAAGAGTATACGTAGCAACTGAAATCCTTTAGTGTTTTCGGGGAAGATGCTGAAGAAAAAAAAAAAAAAGAAAAATCTCTTCTCCTACACATTAGGTCTAAGTTAATGAGATCGTGAAATAAATTATTTTAATGAAACAAAATTACAAGCGCTACTCGAAGCAGAACCTATAAAAAATAAAAAACGATTTCTCAGGGCTAAGGAAGAACTCCCATGAGTTTTTCAACCTGCACTAGAGAAGACTGCAGTTTCTTTCTAAGTTTTCTGTGATAAAACCCAAACCAAGACTCTTTTAATAAAGGCTTTTTCGCCCTTGTAGAAGACCATAATGAACAACGAGTAAATCTTGCACACGAAATTTTTGCATTCAGAGCGATCCAATAATCTACTGTATAATGAAATTTCAAGTTTTTGCACTTAGGTCTTAACCATTGAGATTTTTGAAATTTGAAAATTTAACTATCCAATAACGAAGCACTATTATCAACTCTACTATTGTAAACAATTTGAAAAAGTAATCGTTTCGATTGTTACGACAGTATTGTTTCGACAGTAATTGTTATCTCGTTGGCCCAACACTACCTAAAGAGAAAGCCTGAGCGCGGAAACGTCATACATTGTTAAAACGTCAGAAGTAGTCTTCTTTAATCGCATTTCTACCAATAATAAGCCCGAAATTATGACTAGGTATGATGATGAGATTTTCGCGCTCAGGCTTTGAGTAGAGTGGTGTTGGTTGGCCTCGTGTTAAATTCAGGATTGTCAGAAAAATTTTAATTGTTGCAATATTTTTATCTAAAAATAGCAATGACATTTTTTCTTTATTAAATTTAGTGTCTATTCATTGAAAACATGGTTTTTACATTTGAAAAGTAAAATCATGTACCGGAATATAAAATTATATGATTTCTGAAATATGTCAATTTTCAAAATTTTTAAATATATTGACAGTATTGTTGCAACCAGATTATCTTTAACCATTACCTGGAATTTTAACTATTCAAAATAGTTTTTAATTGTGGCTTTTATAATAGTTTAATAGAAATAGATTTTGTGCACTCCAGGAATAAAAGGCGAAACTTATCGGAATTCTGTTTTCTTTCTCGATAAGCACTGCGAGGCCTCCAACTTCGTCAAGAAGGACAGTAGAGAGAACTATTCATTTCTTAATAGAAAACTCCAAGAATTGAATATATAAGCCTTTCGAAATAATGCGAATTTAATAAAGTGCAGTTGCAATTCATATATACAAGTTTACCATAGTATCAATTAGGGAAGAGAGAGAGAGAGAGAGAGAGAGAGAAACGAATCGATTACTTTATTCCAAATTTACTGATGCTGCCATCTATGATCGCAGAAGTATCATTTAACCAAACATTTTATGCAAGTGATACAAATACCTGAACTTAAAACGTTTGTTTCAAATAAATCGAACATGTACAGTAGGCAGCAAAAGTAGCTAGCCACCTTGCAGGGAAACATCCGCGTGGGGAACGCTAATGCAATTCCCATCTCCCCTGTGCTGTCTACCGAAGTGCATTAACCCAAAAGAAAAATTTTAATGATCGGTGGAAATAGCAGCAACCCATAAGCAAAAAGTGCTTAACTTTTCACGATTTTAATATATTCAGTACAATTTCGAAATTCAACAGAATAAAAAAAGCCGAATACAAAAGAGGATTAGAAATCTATTACTATTTTTCAATTAATGTATTTTTATTTTTTTTTTTAATTTAACAAATCACTAAAATTAATTCAGTCAAATTCAATCAAATTAATTCAATTAAAATTTTAATTGAATGAACTTAATTAAAGTATAACACTTTTAATTAGCTTACTTAAACTGCAATAGTAATTGTCAAAACTTATGTATTATTGCTGAAATTTTTTTCCGCATTACCACTTAATAATCCATTATATCTTGTATGGATACTGTGTTCATTTTAGAAAAACAAAATTGACTTTTATTTTTGAACGGTGAACAATTACGAGCTATACACTACACTAAGCGCCAAAGTTCATATAAATACAAGAATCCAACCTAAGAAAAGATCCATTGTGAGTGGATTAATACTTTATCCATTCACCTCCTACTTCCACGACTTTCCTAAGTTGTTCAGGCATTGACAAAGCTAGGTTTTCACAAATTTCTGGTGAATGACGAAGACTTTCCCACAAGCGCTGTGCTTGATCAAAAACAGTCACTTTGTTCCGACCACGAGGATTGTCCCACTCCCAGTGACGAACCATTATCCCCCATAAATTTTAAATAGGATTTAAGTCTGCTGCTTTTGCAGACCAAGGAAGTAAACGAATCTGTGGGTGTTCAGCAAACCAGTGTTTTACTTTGCGACTTGTGTGGATTGGACTGTTGTCTTGAACCATAATAATTTCTTCTTCAGGCGAAAACACAGAATGGACAGTTGGTAGCAATACGTTTTCTAGAATGTCTATGTAGACGTCAGCAGTGAAACGGTTCTCAATCAGCACCAGTTCTCCTGGACCAGCTGCACTCATCCAATGCCACACATTGGCAGTCGCGTGTCCGCTACGTGCAATTTTTGCTATATTGGAAGGCTTATAACGTTCGCCACGACGTTTGTAGCAGTGCAACTGTCCATGGCAATCAGAACTAAAAGTTTTCTCATCCGTGAAGATTACCGTTTTCCATTCTTCTGCGTTCATTGGCAAATGTTCCAACGCAAATCCAAGACGGGTTTCTCGGTGTTGCTGCGTTATCATTTCCTTTACAGCTGGAAGATGATGATGAAGCCCATTTTCTCTCAAACGTCGACGAATGGTATCAGTGCTTGTCGCAATTGCCAACGATTCTCTTATTTGAACAGCATTGTTTAGTGGCTGTGCCAACGATTCATTAGCTATCGCCTCATCCTCAGCAGCAGTAGTGGTCCTTGGTCTTCCACTCTTTGGGCGCCTAGATAAGTCTCCTTCTTCCCATCTTTGAATCCACAAGGAAACAGTAGAGTGATGAAGTCCTGAGATAATAGATAACGAAAAACTCATACACATCTGCAATAATTCTGTGTAAAAACTGAAACGTCAAAGGCGATGTCCGCCGAATTATTTTTGTTTCTTTTTTGGTAATCTGGATTTTACGCTCAGAAATCTTGGATGCGGTTGTGAATGCTCATGCTGAATTTAAATTAGGCATATTTATACAACATAACGAAGGAACTTGAACGACAGCCGTTTATGAACAGGCGATTAAATAATTAAGTATCCACTAATGAATTTCATTTCTTTATGTTACAAAAGAATCTGTTACCAATTAATAGATATAAAAAAGAGTTATTGTTTCTGCTGGTTATATAAAACATCCAACTACTTAATAGTGGCGACTATCATAACATAAACATCTGAAATTACCTAAGTTTCTAGCAATTTGCCGCTTAGTAAAACCACCCGTATTCCATAATGCTACAATGCTCCCTTTCATTTCTTGAGAAATCGGCCCATTAATTCTCTCCATTATAGAAAATATTGAAGAAATTGAATAAAAACCAACTTTTCACATCCAGGTTTAATCTTTGTATTCTAATTTCAACGATTAAATTAAGAGTGATTTTTTTCTTTTGGGTTAACACACTTCGGTAGACAGCACGGGGGTGATGGGAATGCTGTTGAATGGCAATAGCAATCCCCACGCGGATGTTTCCCTGCAAGGTGGCTAGCTACTTTTGCTGCCGACTGTACATCAAATTGCTCCAATGTCTGCAGCCCGTAAAATGTTTGTCTGTCTATGAAGAATGCGAAATGACCGTGAACACGACATAATTGCAATTTATCACCTAAACTATAAAAGAACCAATTAGAATATCTTTCAACGTGACGGGATTATCGATTATATTACGCCAATTATGAATCATGAATCAAGAATAATTTATTCCTTTAACAGCTCCCATGATGGCATGATCAAGGAAATTCAATTAGCAACAATGCTATTCAGCGTAATTAGAATTAATAATTTATTAGAATAACCGCCAGTTTGCTGATTAGCGTATTAACAGGATAATACCCGATAAACATGTCATAGTTTTGGATAAGAATCATCAGTTATCTTTTAGGTGGAAACGTCGGTTTTTATGCGAATTAACATAACTCTACAGTACGTAAAACCTTTTATTATAAAATACAGATGATATATCAGCATCGTAAAAGCCTCTACACTTGAAAAAATAAAACAATGTTCATAGACATTGATTAGGAATTAATTTCTTGTAACAACTTTGACGATGATATCACAACATGTAATCATACTAGGTCACATAGTGGACCAAAACAAACATTTTCTGCTAATGAACTGGAAATTGCTCTTTGTTTTGTTAGACAATTCTGAACCTCAACAGGAACGGTCCTTCATTTCCTCTTAGGATAAACCCTCTCTGAAAATTTTAATAGGCCTCCTATTTTACAGCTAGTGGTGGTTTGACCCGATGGAAGAGCATTTATAAAAGCGGTTAAATTAAGTATTTTGTGCGTCTTAATTGCCATATCAGACCTGTGATTATAAACATCGAGCCTTACAAACATACGCGTAGAAGGTCTTACTACAGCTGAAATGGCTGACATGTATCTTGCGTATGTACCATGAATGTATCTTGCGTATGCAACGTATGCGCACAATTACACGCCGACGTTGCACCAGAAGAACGTTTGAAGCCGAGGAAGACATTCTGCTGCGAATTCAGAATAACCAAGCAACAAGTACACGCATAGGACTGAACCATAGCCTTGTCTAGAACCTCCTGCGTGACAATCGCCATAAGCAGATACAAGCAGTAGACATTGCTGATTATCCTCATCGAGTGGGCTTTCCCCAGTGATTTTTGCAGCAAACTGCTGTCTAGCCTGATTTCCCTTCCATTGTTTGTTCACCCGTGAAGCTATGTTTAATGTTCACATGGCTGGGGAACGGTAACCCACTGCACCATTTATCAATGAATTTCAGCAGCCGTTTAGTGACAACGTATGGGAGGCATTGTGAGCGATAGCGTGATTGTACCATAACCACTGCCTGATCGCCTGGACGGGATGACATAGCGGTTGTTCTTGGAGAAGACCCTTACTGAACTACTAGAATAGGTGCTGTTGGATGTAAGGAAAAAAATATGGTTCTAACATGACGAGGCACGGGGAGGTCCCATTTGCTTGGCCGATATGGTCATCTGATATGTCATCTCTGGACTACTTTTTCTGGGGGAGCTTTGTGCAACGTAGTGTATAAGACGCCCGACGAGTCCGCAGAGGAGGACCTGATGACACGGGACGACTCTGTGAATTGTGATGTCAAGTTGGCGGTCACGACTTCGAGTAATTCTTGTAATTTGCCATAACTACCTCAGAAAAGAATAAAGCAACGTTTAATGTTTATTCGCATTAACTGCTTGAGATTCCGAATTGTCGATCGAAACAAGGAAGCATTCCGACAGCTCATTAGCAGTAAATGTTTGTTATGGTTCACTCTAAGTACCCAACGGTAGGGGCGTTCCCCGGACATCAGGATCAGTTCAATCCTCACCTCCTTCATTAGTGTCACTTTCTATTTCCTGCAACAGACAATGGTACAGTGTCAAAGTTTTTGTTTATAGCTTGTGAATCACAACAGATAACTGAAATCCTATTGTAGCGTGGATGTTGCTTCAGTTTTGTAAGGTCATATGCGCGGACAATCAACGTTTCGCTTAAGTATCTCCACGGTAAACCAACCGATAGCGAGTTTTAATTTGCTTGTAGCGCCATCTGCTGTTTGTTTTGTGAACTAAAGTATACCTTGACTGCATGTCAGCTTGTATACAACTACCAGCTTCAGAGACTTTAGCTTAGAACTCCTCTTCTAGACTGGCTTATCATGATAAATCATACACCATTTTTTAAGTAACACCTAAAACAATGCAACTGTGAAAACTGCGTTAATTTGTTTTGGGCTGATGAGGTAACAAACATACAGACAAACAAAAATTATAAAAATGAATGTTTTGGTTTCTGTTAGGTTAGTAAGATCTGTCGCATAAGATTTTCTTAAATGTTTTCTATGTCCAGACACCGGGTCGGTTACATTTTTATTATAGGTATAGATGCAACATGACCCTTTGAAAATGAACCATGACCCAAAATGGTGGATATCAAGATGGCGGAAAATCTCCAAACCTGTCTAAAAGATAGAACATCTATTTCCTGCTAGCATGGTCACATCCTTCATTTTACACACAATTTCTGAAATACAGCTGAAGCCACTGACTTTTGATTCACGCTGTAAAACAATCACATCAACTTTGATGTGCGAGCAGGGTTTCCAACGCGAAAGTCAGATTAAGTGTCGTGTACATTAGGGAGTGTCCGTTCAGTTTTTGTATGCAAAAACGCTGGTATGCGGGTAAAGTGTAGAACACAATGTTTTAAATCCCCTCGCAACCCTTCCCCGGACCCTCCTCTTAACTTTTTACCATTTAAGATTGCAACTAACCCACCCTCACAATATCTATTACGTATGTTAGACCGTGAGGACGGTGTAAGCCGAAATGTGGATCTCGTCAAAATTAATATTAATAGCATCGCTTAAAGGACCCTTTATATTCATTATTGGTTATTTATGACAGCAATACAAGACCAATATACAATTCTTCTCAATCAACAGTCATGTTAAAGAGACTCATACATTTTACTGCTAATTTTGTTACGGAAAACGTTTTCACGAAATACGCCATAATGACGCTTACTCTACAACCTTGAAAAAACCAAGTGTAGATTTTCGTTCCGTTACTGAAAAATCTATTTTTAGTTTTCTAATTGAGGCCCACTAAAATAGTGGGTCTTCCAAAAATTTCAGCTATTCATTAACGTAGACCGTGAAAAGTATGTTATACCTAAAAGCTTGTTTTAAATTATAACCAGCTTCTTTGCTTTCATGACATAGTCTTCCGTCTTAGTATCACTTTCACTGGCCTCGCAAGTTTAGATTTCATTTAATAAAAATGTCTATAATAAATGGATGATGAATTATTTAAATTTTTACGATCAAGAATAATGTTCATTTTTCAAAATGGGATTTGTAACACTTGAGTAAATGTTTTAATTACAAAATAAAAAATTAATATCTTAGTTTTGCTCTCAGTGACTAAGTGTCACTAAGTGTCAAACAACATAACTAATAACCACGGTCTATAGATGGTCATCGAGCTTTGGCCATTTTCCATTGTTTCGAAAACACATCGCGCCAGGTGCCGCATAGATCGCACTAAGGCCGACCGTGATCTGCGATAGAGTTTTTCATTGAAACTGAAAATGAAAATAAAGTTTCTATCTGCCGATAGGGCTGCGCTGCAGGCGCAGCTGGGCCGATTGTACATGCAGCGCCACTTTTCAATAGAGTTCCCGCCTTACCGGGAGCTAGAAACTTTAGCTTCATTTTAACAATGGAGCTCGATGACCATGAATATCTATAGACCGTGCTAATAACTAATAGTTAAATATTAGCAAGCCATTTACCATCACCCAGCTTCGCAGCCCATCTTCTGACTTATCTAATGCATCTGCCCAGCTCCTAAACGTAAAGAAAAAAGAATGAGGATTGAGAAAAGCGAGCGGTCTATATTTAATTCAGTCATTTAAGACATTTCTCATACAAGAAGTGTAAATATGTTGGTAATAATCAATTACGTCAAGTAAGTTTACTTCTATTAGTAGTTAGGACTCCGTTTCATCGATCGATGAGTTCATATATTCCATCACGATAAAAATCTGGCGAATGAGATCTGAAGAAATGGACATAGTCAAGTTTTTGCCCAGCAAAAAAATTGGGCATAGACCGGAACAAAACGAAAGGATGATCCGACGAATAAGGAGAGCGAGGCAAAAGTTCCCAATTCAGAGTGGCCAGTTTTTACTGGGTCCTTAAAGCAACATGTTGTCTTGGCGCATGTCGATTAAGCAGTGGCTGGGCGCTTAATTTTCAGTGCAAAATGTAGTCGGTCCAACTGCTCGATGTAAGAGTCTGCTCTTATGGTATGGCTAAGCGGTAATGCTATTTTTCGCATAACATTCACGTAGTGACCCATTTTCATCTCCTGTGACCAACCAAGCTCTCGTTAGTGTCCAGTATTGCATGCAATAGCTAAATGTCCCTTATCGCTCCGACGAAGTTCTCATTCCCCCAGCTCCTTCCTGGCAATACTCATTTAGGGAGAACGGGAAGGCACCGTAGATTCGTCTCGAATATACGCGACAAAAGTTCAGGTCGGGAAATGAATTCAGATACAGTTTATCGAGTTCACCACAATAGACACAGTCAATTATCGCTAAGTTCAAAGAATATCCAAAGATTAGCTCTTGATAAATTGTCAGACGGCTCCAACCTAAACCAAGCCATACTTTCTCTAATGGGTTCGCCCGTCGGGGATAGTACATTCCGCCGCTTCGGGTGAAGGGTAACGTCGATATTTTCTAAAGGAGAATTTTGCTTAATAAAGTTCCTTTCACAAGAATGCTGCTTACCATTGAATAACGGGATGCAGTTGCTTTGCATAAGGACGGCGCCGGTTTTCCGTAATTCTCCATCGAACCTTCGCTCTTTGCGCGAAGTATCTCCAAACGATGACGGCGTCCGCCGCTGCTCCGTTTTGCCAGCCTCCCTCGCTCGGGAACGAATTCTCTAGACGTTCACCGCTGCTCCCTTTTACCTGACGATACATTTCTTCTCCGTTTTCTAATACACGTCCGCTCGTGGTCGAAACCCTTTCTCCTTTAACAGCCCACGTGACAACCTCGGATTAATAATCTGCTCCCGTCATTTCTCCTCTCGCCGGAAGCTTGCGTTCTCACGTGACAACTATATATCTCCCACATGACCAGACATTCTTTTAAAACTACAGTTGTTTCCTTGCATTCTCTGACGGTTTTCGCTCGTGGATTTGCTCGTTGCAAGGAAAAAAAAACAAAAGATTTTTTGAATCTACCAAAAATTTTACTAAAGGAACTTTCTACCCATAACTTTCTGTTTTGATTTGAACATCTAGCCAAACTTAGAATCGAAACTCTGTCACCGTTCAGCGCCATCTAAATTTCTCCAATAATACACACAACAGCCCGCATTATATGCAAATTAGGTATATGCCATATATGTCTCTTTATTGATAGTCTCTGTAGCCAGTGTTATCTACATGTCGCTTCGTGTCAACTCGCATAGTGATATTAGATTGTATGCAGTTTAATAGTTGAGAAAAATTTGTGAAACCCTTATTGCTTACCTAGATGAAATAATAGAATGTCTCATTTCAAGTGAAGTCTAAAGCTTTTTATACGCTTTTATTTAGCCACTTTTCTGTGTGTCTGTCCGGATCAAATCTTGTAATCAGTATTAAACCAAATTCACGACAAGCTAGGGAGCTGAAACTTGATACACATACACAGACCGATGACAATGCATGTTAAAGGAAAAAATTTTCAAATCGGTTCACTGGAACGCGTTCTAGGGCGCAAATTGATTTCACTCGTCCCCCCGCAAATCGGCAACCAAGATTTTATACGAATTGATTGTTAGACCAAACAATTAATTTTAGAAATTGTTGACGTCGGCTTGAAGAGATTTTAGAATAAAAGCGTGGTTTGAAAAAAAAATCCTTTTTTCCTCTTATACGTAATGTTAACTTTTCTACATCCTTTGCTAAAGAGCTACGACATTGCGTCTTTCAAACATGATCAGGAAATCAAACATTACCACAGAAATGAGCAGCATTTCAGCGTCATTGGTCCACGCATACGAGGTTTAGGCCATATCATTCCATGTCACAGACCACTCTCCGTTATTCCGTTATAAGCGGCTCTGTAGTTGGGCCATCAGGGCAGTGTTCGGCAGTTGCGAAGAAGGATGCCTCCTCTTTGAGTAAGATAGTCATACAGTCAGATCGGCAAGTTTTACACAGGTCGTTTTATCGGCATGATGGACTGCAATGCTTCCCTTCCCATATTGTGTCCGACGTGGCAAAATGTGCAGTTAGTAGTACAATGAAGGCATGCAACGAAGGCTCTGGACGTCTTACAATAGGATGTCGCCCTTTATTGGAGTTTGGACTGCAAAGTCCCTCTTCAGGTTATTTTTGACACCTTAGCAACGCACGGCCAGACTGCAGTGGTGCATCGAACGACGTGAGTGGCATATCGAAAGACATGAGTGGTGTCGAAAAGAGAGTGTATTCGCACAATGCATACCGCACCAACATGAAGCATTCTCGTTTAGAGTACTATCGGGTACGAAAGTAAATCGCCTCTAATTAGAATCCGGAGAGCGTGGAACTTGTTAAGAACAATTCTTTTTATTGTTTAGATGCAAATGTATGTTGGAGGAATTGCAAATTACTGATGGCTGCGATCTATTCCCTGCATGGTTAGAGAGTTCACGCCTTACTCGACTACTGTTCATTACAAGCTAATGCCTCTTGCTGAAAGTGTTATCTCATATGTTACTCTCTATACATACAAATACTCTGAAAGCTTCCGTTTTGTTAAATAATTAGAAGTCTGTTTTTAACCTCATGGAGGGATGAATAGCTCACACGTTCTTACTCTGAGCTGCCAATTTATTAGGTGCACCTCATCAAATATGCAAATTGAGTGATTGCCGGATTTGCATGTCACATGATCATAAATCACGGTATAAATATCCTGAAGTAGCTTTTCTACTATTAGTTAAGCGTTAACCATAACAAAAATTGTTGCATGGTGCAAGACTGGCTAGAATGAGCATTTCAGAAATGGCGACTCTCCTGAGTTTTACACGTGCCACAGGTTCAAGAGTTTATCGAGAGTGGGCCAAGGAACAAAAAAACATGCAGCCATCGTGACTTCTGTAAACGGAAAACCCTTGTAGATGAAAGAAGCCAGAGGAGAATTTCAAAGCTTGTGCGCGAAAACAGAAAGGCAACAATCGCACAAATTACTGCTCATTACATCTCAGGTCGCCAGAAAGCAATATGAAAGCGGACAACTTGTCGCACCTTGGCTCGAATGGGTCACCAAAACCAAAGACAATCTCAGATACCAATTCTGTCAGAGAAGAACAAGAAAGCGCGTCTCCTGTGGACACAGCCGGGCAAGGATTGGGCCATTGAGGATTGGAAAAAGGTTACTTTTTCAGACGAATCTAGGTTCCTGCTGCATCGTGTTGATGGAAGGCTTAAAATATAGCAAAAACAAAAAGAAGCCATGGACTAGTCATATCTGGTACGGACTTTGCAAGGTAGTGGAGGCGGAGTAGTGATGTGGGGAATAATTTCTTGTCAAGAATTAGGTCCTCTGATATCTGTAGGCGGTCGTTTGAACGCCAAAGCATGCATAAACATTGTTGTAGATATAATTCATCCCTTTATGCTTACAGTTTATCCGCACGCAGATTGCTCTTTCTAGCAGGATAATGCACCAGCACACAGCGCCAGAATCACTGTGGATTAGTTTGAGGAACATAACAGTGATTTCTCCTTGATGAAGTGGCCAGCTCTGTCCCCACATGTCAATCACATTCAATTTTTTTTGGTATGAGCTGGAAAGGACCGTTCGCTCCTTGCCTACACCTCCTTCGAATATCCGGGAATTGCGTGAAGTTCTCATGTCTGCATGGGCCAACATTCCTGTTGAACGTTCTCAGCATCTCGTTGAATCCATGGCCAAACGAATGCAAGCGGTTTAGAGGGCTAATGGAGGTTCAATACGCTACTAGACAGGTTTATCTAATAAAGTAAAACCTTTTCGAAAGAAGCAATCAACGAGCTCACCTTCTCCATGTTGGATCGGCCTCGGTGGCTCAGCGGTTGCGTGATCGCCTCTGATGCCCGAGTACGCGGGTTCGATCCCGGTCGAGGACGACGAGGATTTTTCAGGGGGAAATCCTGAGATCACGCACTTCCTTCGAAAGGGAACTAAAGCCGTTGGTCCCGTGTAGTCGTTTGCCGGCTGCACGGTAAAGAACCCTTGCGAGGCAAATTTTGCGGCCCCTATAACGCCGTTCTGAAATGACCATAGCAGTTGAAAAAGACGTTAATACCAAACCAAACCAATCTCCATGTTGGATAAGTGGTCGAGATCTACCATTATTTCTCTCGTGTTTCACGGAGAATTCTCTGTACTCATCGAACGCACCGAATGACGCCAGCTACGAATTAGGCTGGATTCACACAACGACGGATTCCGCGACAGAAGGCATCGACGGCAAAGGATTACGGTCAAGGAAGCGCGAATATCAGACAGAAAACGGAAAAAAAAAATCAAACTCAAGATGGGTCTATTTTGTTTTCCGCCTGTTATTCGCGTTCCCTTGACCGCAAGTCCTTGCCGTCAACATCTTCCGTCGAAGTGTGAATTCAGCCTTACTTCCCGAATTATAAAGGATAATTTAATTTCAATTCTCCTATTGTAAATAGAAATCCTAAAATGCAGTTAAATTTCCAAGAGAAAACCCCACTAACCTCGTATCCAGCGTTGAACTGATCCACTGGGGTAACGGGCTTTCCCCGATGGCAATCGTTAAAAAAATTAATACACTCCCCTCCTAAAGTTAAGCACGAAATGGAAATTTCATAATGTTTAAACCAAATACAGAGCAAATGTTTCTGGCTGAACAAATGCTGGGTACTGCTCTAACCAGCCTTAAGGACATGTAGATAGCGTAATACTTCCATGTCTACGGTGGCAAAGTTGATTAGCGCAAGAGCACGGCCAGCTGAAGGTTCTTGGCTCGAATCCAGGCTGTGAATTGACTTTCCTATTTTCATCAATAATTTAAACATTGGAGGTTTGGCGTGTAAAATCCCTCACAAACCATTATTTACTTTAGTGTTTACCTATTCGGTATACTGGTAATCAACTCGTCACAATAAGGTTATAATTCAGTCTAAATCGCTTGACTCGTCAGGCTGAAATTACTAATTTGGACGGAATTTGAGTTTCCCTAATTGACATTGAATAAAACCACCTCTGCTTAAAGAAAGTTTTCAAAGTTGATAGGACAACCTTTACTTAAGTTGTTACTTTATATTTTATTATAGCAAATTTTTATTAATATTTTAGCGTTCTGCTTTTTAATGTAACAATCGATAAATTAAAAATACAAAAGCAAATAATAAAAAGATGAAGTCGCCAATTTAAAAAGTTAGTAGCCAGATGGGAGTCTTGTAGAAGGTTGTCATGAAACTTGAAGGTTTTTACATTAAAAAGGAGAACACTAAAATATTAATTTAATAATAAACACCCCTTCCCGAGTGAGATGATAATCTTTAGTTTTGATTAAATTCAATTTAAGAATGCTGACAACAAAGTCGTAAAAGAAAATAGTTTTGTAAGAAAAATCCTATTAAACAAAACCCATTAGGAATATTAATCTCAAGGTAATTAATCCAGATTGACTACTTAGGGCTCCCATAAGCTGAAGACCTCGAGCTTAAAATTTGCCAATTCACTTACAGCTTAACTCAAGATAAAAAATGTTAGAATGCTCTCAGTTTTAAAAATACATCAATAGTCATTTCCAATATCAATACTAATAACAATTAACTGTTTATTAATACGTTAATTGCACCACCCCCCCCCCCACTAAACTTAATCCTGAAAAATAGGGTTCAGGGCAAGAAAATGCTAAGCAAATTCCTAAACTAAATAAGATTCAATAAAAACGTGTCAAATTGTGAACCTAAATGCTTACGTGTCACTTCTGTAGATCCGATTTACTGCCAACTGGTTTTAGACTCATTTAGATTTCATTTGTATGGCAATTTGAATATACCGCAGTAAATTTAGTGTATTTTATTAAAATGTTTTCATCTTTATTACAGAATAGCAAATTTCACTTATTACAGAATAAAATCTATTTAAATACTTAACGTTAAAACAATAATAGAACAATATTTTATCAACAGGTTCGCATGTTTCGAAACATTTTATACAAAAAAAAAAATTTGAACAAATTTGTTTGTGATATATACATTTCATATTCATTAATGGAATTCATGAAAGAGATAAGCAGAATCGCTAACAAGAAGCTCTCTCGTTTAAGGCACCCGATTCAGAACACTAATGAATTAAGAATGAATTAATAAACTGCTAATAAAAATGATGAATAAAAATTATTTTAAGATACGAAATAAATTTTTTTTTTAATTTATGTTATTTTAATGAATGCTAAATAAAGATGAATATTAACTTTTAAAATAAAGGTTTTTAAATATTTGTATGCCTTTATTAACATTGCGCGAATGAAGAACGCTGGTAGTATAACTCACTTATTAAACTGTTTTCACTTATTACAGAATTCATTTATGAACTTAAATTATTTTAGAATTGAAGGGCTCGGTGCAATAAGGACCAAACCCACAGGAAGAAGTTTTTGAGAAAAGTGATGTTATATTGCTTAAAAATCTGTAAATCTGTATGGTTGATGTTTTGCTTTACTGTGATTGCAGTTTACTTGTGCAATTGTTACCAAAACATTGTAAATGGATTTAACAAGCAGTAATTATTGCATTTAGTAAGAATTTCATCTTGTGGGTTAGGTCCTTATTGCCCCGAGCCCTTCAATTGTTTCAATGTTGTTAAACAAGTTCTTAAAATATTACGAAACAGATTAAAACGAAAATTAATACCAGGGTCATTTTTAAAGTAAGAACCGTTTTGTAATAAAAACAAAACTATTAAATATATTTTCAAAATTTTTTCTTTACCAGATTCTGTGTACATTAAACTATTTTTCCACATAGCTTCGAAGTTTATTTAAGCACTTGTCATAGCGCTCAATGTACTTCCGCATGGTTACTTTATAAAAGTTGCTGCCGGTGAAGAAAGTCGCAGTTTTCACTTGTTCATCGTCGCTGAAATGCAGGCTGCCGATGACCTTCTTTAGATCCAGGAACAGGTGGTAGCCACTAGATGCGAGGTCTGGACTGTAAGGCGAGTGTCAAGTTGTTCCCAACTAACCTAATAAAGTTCGGACCTCGCATCTAGTGGCTACCACCTGTTCCTGGATCTAAAAGAAGTCATCGGCAGCCTGCATTTTAGCGACGATGAACAAGTGAAAACTGCGACTTTCTTCACCGGCAGCAACTTTTATAAAGTAACCATGCGGAAGTACATTGAGCGCTATGACAAGTGCTTAAATAAACTTCGAAGCTATGTGCAAAAATAGTTTAATGTACATAGAATCTGGTAAAGAAAAATTTTTGAAAATCTATTTAATAGTTTTGTTTTTATTACAAAACTGTCCTTACTTTAAAAATGACCCTGGTATTAATTTTCGTTTTAATCTGTTTCGTAATATTTTAAGAACTTGTTTAATAACATTAAAACAATTCTAAATCAATTTAAGTTCTTTGAGTTAATAATCTGTATGTATAAATAATAATATGTTCTTAAAATGTTAAACAGACAAAAACAAATTTGGTTGCAATATACATTTCATATATTTATAAAGCTCCTTAAATCTCAGAAGCAAATTTATCTTCTGAAAGAGTTTTGGGCTACTTGTAGAGTTTTTTTTTGTTTTGTTTTCAAAATTCATTTTCTGGAATAAAAAAAAACATAATCAAACGTCTAATAATCAAAACGTATTGGGAACTATATTTTAATGTATTATTTCTTAATCTCAAAAGTAATTAATCCAGATTGACTACCTAAGGCTCTGGATCTAAAGATCTCGAACTTAAAATTTGCCAATTCACTTACAGCTTATCTCAAGATAAATTAATGGAAAGTGAGTTATGTTAAACATTAATAGCCATTTCCAATCTCAATACTGGTAACATCAACTTAACTTTGAAATCAAATCATTTGACGTCATTATTGAAATCCAATCAACAGTCAACCATCATAGCATTGTTATTGATTGGACATAAGAATAAAGGCCTTGTGTTAAAGGACTAGTCAATCAAGAGATTAATTTGTATCTATTTTTTCTAACTAGCATATATTTAATTTAATTTTCTACACCACATCTTTGCACCAAATTTTAAAGTATTTGCTATCCTTTACCTTAGATGGAGTTGGGTGATTTTTGTAACGCTTTCTGGTATCCCCTAAAAAGAATTTTACACATTAAAAAGTTGTACAGAAAAAATGAGTCGATAAATTAATGCTTCTAAAATGCTTATACTGAAAACCAGAATAAAGTTTATTGTAATAAAAGATTAGTCAATCAGGAGGTTAATAGTGTTTTTAATTTTTAGTAAGTCTGCATTTTCTTCACCTTTTCTTAGAATGTGACACTTCTCTTTAACGGGGGTCGTTCTATGGGCGTTGAAGTCAAAATTTTAGAAAATTTCTCCTCACCTGACTCGTCTATAAAAAAATTCAACACATTAAACCGAGTTATGCTATATAGTAAAAAAAAATTTAAACTACACAAAATTAATGCTTCTAAGATGCTTATAAAGGTTAATGAAAATTCGTAAATTACTGCAGATTTATATTCTCATTTTTATTGATTTGCATTCGAAGTGATGATTAGAATGAGAGTCAAATCTCGTATCTCTTTACATGTATATGGAAGGAAAAAGAAAAAAAAATACGCTAACGTAATTTCTACACCAAAGCTTCTTGCATTGGGAGTATTTGAGTGTTAAAAACAAACCAGAAAATTGAGAAAAGCACCACATGTGAGATTTGAGATTCGTTTTCTATTACAATATGAAACAAAGTGTGGATATAACAGTAACACAAGGACATAATTCTTTAGCCACAACAAGGTAATAAACAAGAAAAGTAATACAAAACAAAAAATAAAATCAAATACCTGTATACGTATTTCAATAGCAAAAGCTACCATCATTCATCTACCATGAATGAGTAAAAGAGGAAAAAAGACCTCATATACTATCAGGAGGTTTATACACTTGTTGTGATTAGCTTTCAATGTTGACCACCACTTGATTAATGCAGAACCTTGCAGGTCCTTGGTCGATATTAAACAAATGTTCCTATTGGTGCTTTGGATTGACATACTTTCAAAGGGGTCAAGGAGATTTCTTTTGCTAACTGGATGGAGCAATTATAAGTTATTGATATTAAAAGAATGGCCTGTATCCAGTGAATGTTTAGCTATGGCAAATTTATTAGATCTACCTTATTTCCTGTGGGAAATATGTTCTTTGAATCTGGTATGAATATTCTCCATGAGATTTGTTGTTGCCAGTGCCCTATGGTTTATAGAGGTCAGACTAAGAGGAATATTCATTACAGATTCAAAGAACATATTGCCCACAGGAATTATGGTAGACCTGATAAATCTGTCATAGCTAAATATTGACTGGATATAGGCCATTCTTTTGATATCAACAATAACTTAAAATTGCTTCATCCAATTAGCAAAAGAAATCTCCTTGACCCCTTTGAATAAACA
The DNA here is from genome assembly GCA_023313115.1 of Rhysida immarginata. NCBI lineage: Eukaryota > Metazoa > Arthropoda > Chilopoda > Scolopendromorpha > Scolopendridae > Rhysida > Rhysida immarginata. The sequence continues at coordinate 4,428,239 of JAHWFO010031644.1, forward strand.
AAAATAGACAACGACCAGTATTTTGGACAGGCTTGTGAAGTACTCTTCCTTAGATTGGTGCGCTTCATTAGATCGGAACTGTCGGACTCTGCAACAGAATTCCCCATATATTGGTTCTTCATTGTTATACTGAAATCTATCCACTTTTGAACTGTACATTACTGAGATTTCTCATGATTAATACCTATGTTCTCTATCATCGAGTGTCTCTTTCATTAAGATATTGTTTATTATGTCTGTACTATTAGTTTCATTCAAACACAAGGAACCTCCCCCTCTTTAATTACCCTATAAAGGCCCCAAAATTATCGTCCTCAGACTTTGCTCTTTACCAAATTTTGTTTTCATCTGAATGATGAGAGCTCAACTTACATGGCGAACCTTCAGTGTGAAACGTGTCCTCAAGGACGGAAGAAGGAAATTCATAAGAATCTTTTTCCACTTTTTGAAGCGGGAATGCCTCTAAATATAAAATATATAATTCAAATTTTTAATACATGAATATAAAAACATTTGAGATATGTTTAATAAAAGGAGAAAGCAAACACACATAGCGATCGAAATGCGCATACATGAAGAATAAAATAAGTGGAAAAGTGGAAGCTCTTTTGTAAGTACCTGAAGCCATTTAATATTACTTTTAAATATTAATTTTGGATATTGATCCATGCAATACACGAAATCTAAAATAAAGTTCAGTTATATGTGCAAGTGAATTCATTAAACCTCTTTACACGTGAATGTGTGTAAACTAATTTAATTTTTGGAAGACGTCTAAAATGGTAGAAATCTAGCAAACAATTTACTTCCATTAAAATAAACTAATATTTCTCAATGATTAAGGCTATTTATTGAATTAAAGCTAAGGTGAACTAGTTATTTTTTCAGTATAGTTTTATACTGAATGCAACCTAAGTGTATCCAATTTCGGCTTAATAAAAAATAAGGTCTATAATAGAAGATATCACTGTCATTTAAAGATTTATAGCAAGAAAATTCCACATTTAGCGATCTATCTAATGAAAAGATTTTGCATATTAGAAGAGTACAAAATGTTGCTTTAACAAAACCAAGCTCGACAGACATCAAAATCCTTAAATGGCTTTAAATCCTACTGAAGACTTCCACATGAAAATATAATTTAAAAGTATTAATAAGTAAATCTAATTACCGTATATTTAAAAAAACCCGAAGAAATTTACATTACTTTCAAGAAATCTAGTTTCCAAAATTACTCGAAAACCTTCATTGAAAATTACGTGAAGTGAATCAAAAGATTTTTCAAACTAAATTTTACCTGCAACAGCTTCGGCCAAAACTTCTGCGAAATCCCCAATGGCATAAACAAGATATCGCTTTGGGTTTATTGCACTGAAAAAATAACAAAATTTTATGAAACCATTATGAAAACTAATCGTCAAACCAGATAGTGAAGTGCCAAAATTCCTGAGAGCGTCGTATGCAAATTTTCATGTGTGGCTTGCATCGCGTAAAAAGAGTATAAAAAGGCAGACCGGTATCCATGCTGTCAATTCCACTGTTAGTATTAGTTTGAAACGTCTTTTAACGTGATTATGGCTACACGACGAGAATTATCAGTTTGAACGTGGAATGATAGTTGGAGATAGACGCATGGGACATTCCATTTCTGAAATGCTGCTAAATGCTCGTGACCAGCGATATCGGAGCAGGCTGGTCCTTCGTAACAGGCACACGTTACCATGTTCAATTAACAGCCAATATAGGCATTTTAGAAGCGTGTCTATGAGGTCAATGCAACGAAATTTGGTACTGATGGGATATGGAAGCAGAAGACTAACAAGTGTGGCTTTACTCACAGACCTCGGCTCATGAGCATTCATTGAACCTTACTGTTAGATGACAAAACGTAGCTCGGCCCGATGAGTCACGATTCAAGTTGATACAAACTGATGGTAGGGTTCGCGTGTGGCACAGACTCCATGAGGCCATCGACCTAAGTTGTCAGGAAGGCATTGTGCAAGCTGGTGGGGGCTTCATTGTATGGGGTAGGTCCTCTGATCAAATTGTACCTACCATTTACTGGGAATCGTTTTGTTCAGCTACTTGGGCTGCAAATGGTCACCTTCATGCCCCTACCAACGTGGGATGTTCCAGGAGACAACATGCCATGTCAGCGGTCCAACATTACTCGCGATTGGTTTGAAGAGCATTCTGAACAATTCCAACGAATGAATGGGCTACCTAGATCGCCAGACGAACTCCCATCGAACACATTAGGGCTATAATCGAACTGTTCATTAGTACACAAGAGCCTGCGACACGTAATTATGAAAGGCTGTCGAGACTGCATGGGGGAACATCTCTTCAGAAGACTTCCGCCACCTGTAGAGTCCATGCCATGCCACGTCGAGTTCCTTCATTTGGCCAGATAAAAGGAGGTCCTACAAATATTGAATAGGTATCCCATGACTTTTGGCACTTCAGTGTATATAAAAGCCAACGGAAATAAAATTGTCCTGGAATCTTAAGTGCACGATTTAAAATTTATAAAATATAAAGGGAGAGAGTTAAAATCGAAAATTTTTTATTAATTGCAATCAATTTTACAGTTTAGTTTTTAATGTTAAAAGGGTTTGTTTTATTAAAGATAATCTTGATAAATCACTGAAAACCTAATGCGCTCGTACTGTAATGTTCCTCTTCAAGAAGCAATGCAGATGATTAACTTAACTCTACCGTAAGTGTTATACCCAAGTTTTTAATGTATTAATCAGACTGATATACAGTATTAATGATTAAATTTGAAGTTTACAACAAGCTTTTCAGATGCCGTTATCTCAAGCACAGTATTCAGGCGGAACATTACTATAGCTCACAACTACTTTAATCATGAAAGTTTTGACCTTGTAACTCTTAAGGTAATAAATTTATTCAAATATTAAAAAAATCCGCGTCTTAATTATTCAATTAAACTATAGTCATTTCATTCACTTTAATAAATATAAAATCCTTTGAAAGGGATCACCTGGTTTCAAGCGAAGACCGTTTTAGTTCAATTTCAATGGATTTTCTATCCACTATACAAGTCCTCGATGTGGGACTTTTCTCTATAGGGGAGGCTGATGCTGGAAAAAGATAGGTTATATTCATATATAGAGTCTTCATTTTTATATAGTGTCCGCTGAGTTATATTAAATTGAGATTAGATGAGTTTCATTGGCTTTACCTTCGTTCCATAAGCTCCTGAACATTTTAAAAACTTCTCCCATTTCTTTTGGGGTTGAAATACCTTCTCGGCCCATCTCTAGACTGTGAAACTTGCTCGCTCTTGGCGTTTCTACCGATGACACGGAAACATTTCGATAAGCGTTCCAAAAATCTTTGGAATCGTTAAATACGAGTTTGATCTCCGACTCGTTGATCGCCGAGGAGTCTACTGAAATATACTTCTCGGCGATTATATCGCCGTTCCACGGTACCAAATTCTCCTCAGAACCGGGGAGGAATTTATATAGGTCTTCAAAATATAAACAAATTTAAATAAAATTCAATTTTGCAATATATAACTTAAAATGTCGGCATATTAAAATAAAGAGAAAGCGAACATCTTGCCTACAGTGGATACTTATTTTAGATACTTACCAAGAGAGGACTTCCACTTTTCCACATAGGATTTTATTGATTATGTATGCGCATGGCGATTGAAATCCAAAGTGGAAAAGTGAAAGTACATCTTTTATGGACGTACATCTCTTACGTAAGTACCTAAAGCCATTTAATTTTGAGTACTGATCCTGCGATACATGAAAATTATCGCATATACTCTTGTATAAGGCGAGAAATTTATTCCTAAAAATGGGCTCAAAATTCGAATTAGTCTTATCCATGAGCTAATGAAAATTTAAAGAACAAAATGACTGCTATAAACAGTGGAGAAAACGTTTTAAGGCAGTTATGATCATTTTAGGTTAAACAACATTAGCAGTGATATGCTTTCAGAAATGATTAGAAAATCATTTTGGAATTATGGCATCAGCAATGCCCTGGATGGAACGGAGACTATGGGACCGTCTTATACATGGGTATATACGGTATATTTATTATACAGGGTATATCAAAAATGCGTTTACCAAGTTTAAGATCAGATTCCCCACACCAAAACAAAAAAAAATTCCCAACAAACATTTTCATAAACAATCACCCTCAAAAGTTTGTAAACATATTTTTGATATAACTGAACACTCTACAGGGTATATGTGCAAGTGAACTCATTAAATCTCTTTAAAAGCGAATGCTCATAAATCTGTTTAATTTTTTGAGAAAAAATGTCTAAAATGGTAGAAGTCTCGTCAACAACAATTGAGTTCCATTAAAATAACTAATATTGCTCAGTTATTAATAGCAATTTATTGAATTAAAGCTTAGTTGAACTAATTTCTTTTTCAGTTTACTAATTAATTAAGAACCTCATAAGTTTATCCAATTTAGGTTTAAATATCCAATCCTCTTTAGAGTTCAGGAAATTGATATTTTTAACTCTTATTGCCAACAAGTTACTCTAACAATATGGTGGAAATGGAGTAATAAAAGAAAAAATTCCGTAACCTGAGATCGAGGTATCGCGAACAGCTGAGTTGTCTCAACATGGCTCATGAGCTTGAGCTGGTATTTTCATATCGTTTAATGAGACTTGCACTAACTAAGTGAATTTGAAGGTCTGTTTCCGATTGAAACTGTTGTAGTTATAAAAGTAATTCAAAAATTAAAAGTTTTATAAAATAGAAGGTGTCAGTCATTATTATTTTATAACAAGAAATAATGCTACATTTAGTAATCAATCTACTGAAAAGAATTTGCAAATTAAAATAGACGAGTACAAAATGTTGCTCCAACAAACAAGCTCGAGAGACATCAAAATGCCTAATGACTAAATCCTACTGAAGATTTCAATATCGACAGGAACGTTCAAATGAAAATAACTTAAAATTATTAATCATTAGTAAATCTAATTAGCTGTATATTTAAAAAATAACTGATAAAACTTTAAAGATAATTTTGCGTAAAGTAAAACGAAATAAATTTAAAAATAAATCTTACTCGTGACCATATCCTCCACAGCGGGTATGTAAGACCCGCTGCAGATAACTATCAGGGTTTCACGCTCTAGATTCATGTGACTCCTAGAAAATATTAAATTTTATCAAACATTACGAAAATTAATCAAAGCCAGACTAAATAATGTAAAGAGCCAACGATACTGTACAGATCAGATACTGTATGTAAAGATATGTTAAAACTATTCTGTAATTTCAAATCCACGATTATGAATAACTTATAAATATAAAGGAATGAGTTTTAAAATCGAATTGCAATAAATTCCGTTACGGCAATTTTGCTTTACTTAATCAAGTATTTAATTAGATTTTTTAGCTTATGGGATACAAAGTTCAATACTAACCAGTTTCGTCTTTGATATTGCTAAAAATCTTAAGTTTATTATTGAAAAAATACTGTAAAGCAATATTCTTAAAAATTCACTAAAACCAAATGTAATTTAATGTTCAAGAAAGATTACAGAGGACTTTTACAATTAACGTTATTAACTTAACCTAACTTAAGCCTGTGTTAGGCATAACCTTAATATATTTAATCAGACCAATATGTTAAATGATTACATACAAGTCGTGTTTACAACAAGCTTTTTGAGACTGCTTATCTCAAGCATGGTATTCAAGTGAAACCTTACGATGGCTCGATTCGTTACCTCATATCTCTTAAGGTTATAAATATTATCAAATTAACAACAAAAAAAACTAATTACCGTATCAATTTTTAATGTTTGTTAAAAATAACTCGATTAAGCTATTGGAATTTTTTTTAAATAAACGTGTAAAATATAAATTTATGATCGATGTTCAGTATCATTGAGCTATTTCACATTAATTTATTAACTATATTAAAATTCCTTGATTAATGACTTATACCTTTGGGAAAGTTTTTCCATTACTTCTTGAGGGATTCTAGAAATTTCACTCTCGACCAATTCATCTTATGTTGGATTAACAAAAAAAAAATAGAAAGATACATTTGAATTAATGTTGGATGTTTTGGGAAAGCGAGTTCTTCATCGGTTAAATGGAATTGTAAGTTTCTGAAAATAAGTCATCCTCGTATATAGATTCTTCATTCTTATATTGAGATGTATCGGGTCATTAAAAAGTTCTTGCGTATTTCTGCATCCTCGTCTTTGACGATGAATAGCAGCTGAGCTGCTTAAAAGAAATTGTTTTGCCCTACACGATTGTATCCTCACACCTATTACTTTGAGAAGAGTCTTAAATTATTTTATCTTAGTTAAGGCAGTAAATGAGAGTCTACAATGGTGACTACTGAAATCAAAATTAGAGCAGCATTGCTTTTAAAATTCAAACTGGTTCACAATGCAAATGAGGCATGCCGAAATATGCGTCAAGCGTATGGACAAGACACCTCGTCAACGAGAAAAGCTCAGTTCTGGTTTTCAAAATTCTAGAATCGAGATGAATCCCCACTGGACGAATGCCTTCTGTTAAAGATACTCTCTGAAGAGAATATACATCTTAATTGACAAAACTGGTTATCTTCGCTTACAGGTAAAAGTAAAAATTGGGCCCCGACCACTTGATCCAACGTCATTACTTGCGATGAAAAATAGATCTTCTACAATAACATTCATTTTTACTACCAATGGTTATTCGCCAGGGGAACCTCTTATAAAGATCCCAAAGAGTGCTGCTGACTGTTGTGGTCACTAGTGCACTGAGATCCTATAGCAAAGTCAAGGCTATCACAGCAAATGTATACTTTAAGATGCTCCAACGGGCTCGTCAGAAACTGCAGCAAAACCTGCATTGGTACACCTAGTGCTACAAGACAATGCAAAACCTTAAACATTACAGACCTGAACGAATCAATTTTGATGAATAAATTGATCTGATGAATAAATTGAATGTCTTTATCTTATGCCAGTGTAAATATATCGCTGAAATAGGCAAGAACTTTGATAAAAGTTCAGTTTAACTAAGTTTAAAAGATTTAGTTATAGACTAGTTTATCATTGTACTCAATACAGCCTTGTATATAATTTTAGATTTAAATATTGCTAATACGCATATGTCAAGGTGTCTTATGGACTTTGACCTGATGATACTATATTCATGCACTTAAGAGGCGATTTTGAAAGGCTGTATTCGATTGAATAGGCTGATGTACTAAAGTTAATAAAACAAGTTTTACAAAATAAAAACCATTATCGTCATTTATAGTAAGAAAAAAAATCGCATTCATTTAAGATTCCATATCAATAGAAAAATAATTCAAATGAAAATAAAATACACAATTATTAGTCACGAGTAAATGTAATTAGAGTATATAAAAATTATAAAACGGAATAAAGTATCGATTACTTTCAAGAAATGTGGTTTCACTAACAGCTTCGAAAACTTTCGTATTTCACTTTTAAAACACCTATTTAACAAGTAGAACATCTTACCATCCGTACTTTCATACAATTTTCTCTGAACTGTTGTTAGCCAGTGTTCACGTTCCTGGCGGTCAATTTCAATTTTTCTCATGACCCTGAAAGATATGCAACCAATTAGCCAATGTAAGGGCATTATATAAATATAGAACATACTATTGATTGTAATTTGACTTAATGTTAATTTCGGTTCTAATAAGGCAACTAATTACCATGCTTCAATGGACGGCCTTTCCGCAGGGAAAATCGGACTATCGTCCAAATAAGTTAAATTTTTCTTGTAATCATAAAAAAAAAACAGTTAATAAATATATTCTTAAAGATTAGAAAAGGGTTCTCCTATTTTAATACCTACCAAGTTGTAAATTAGGATTTTTCTATAAGAGTTGATTCTCTTAACCACTGGGTTTTCAATTAGATTTAATGTACTCTGAAAAGAAATAGATTACTATATTATAGATTTTTTATAATAATTAAAAATAAAGAAAAATAAAGTCAAAAAGCTATTATAGTTTACATCAATCACCGTCACCCATTGGAAATTGAATACACCATGAAACCTCAACAGAAGTCAGCAACAGCCATCAGCATCATTTCACTTTATTGCTTTTTATTTTTAGAATTTTACTTTATTTTTTGAAAAAATAAAATTAAAAACAGTTTCGAACTAAGTAGTGCATGAAGAAATCTCAAGGCATGAATTTTAAGTGCGTTGGAAGACTTAAATGCTTGCTACCCGAAATATTCAGTTCTCTGCGAGCTACAGTGAGTTTTCCATTCGAAAATAACAAGTAAACGACCACAACTTTCAACGTACTAATCAGTTTAGGGATAAGAAATTTACAAAGCATGGGACTTGAATCCTCATTAATTCATTACTGCCCTAAATGACCAATGCCGCTTGTTAAGGCACAGCTCGAACCAGAAGGTATTGCTTTAATTGGTTTCATTTTCGCTGCAAATTTTCCTAGTTTTAAGATATTAAAATAATTAATATTTCAGTGAAATGGGCGTTTCTTTAATGACGAGTACTTTTTTTTTAACTAATCTTCATATGCGTTATCAAGCTCCATTCAGAAGTAGTTTACTTACTGGACAAACTAATAGATTACGGGACAGTAACAGGAGTCCTTTAAACTTAATGCAAAAATCATTTCGGTTACATCACGTGTACAACAATAGGAGCGCACCCTCATTGTTTATGCGCCCATGTGCGATTCTTCGGTTAAATTCTTGTATTTAAGGAAATTCATTAAATTCAAAATATAAATTGACGCATAACGCTAATTCTAACTAAATTCGACTTTTCCTTTAAACTGAAATTTAATAAAATTATGTATTTTTAAAAGATTTTTCTGTAAACATTGAACTGCATCCAAATCGTTTTTAAGCCCCATCAACTCGTGCAAAATACTTATATGCATATATAATACTACAATACTAACCTTTATTCATCATGTTTGTATTCAGTTTAATAAAAAGTCATGAATTTCTATTTTCGAATGACTTAATCATGAAATTAACTCAGGAAATTTTACTGCTAAAGCATTTAATTTAAAAATTATATAAAATAACCATTTAATGTTATTAACATTTAAAATTCCTTTCTTTAAAAAGCGTCTAAATATGAAAAGCAATTCAAAGGATGAAGCACTGTATAAAGTTTTAAATTACTTTTAATTGTTTCGTTCGATTTTGCAAGAATGAGTGCAGGAAAAAAAAAACTCAAATTGAATTAAAAATTAAATTTACGTAAGGAAGAATAACTTTACTCAAATTATTATTTTTTTATTCTAAATGCAGACTTGTAGAAATGAAATTGAAATTAATCGAACTTCGTTGTTATTTCAATTTTAGAAAGAATTTTTACTAATAACAAAGGAAATAAAAATTTTGCTTCAACTAGAAGTAAATTATCAAGTTTTTAATTATCTCCCGAAATGAAAGTTAAATTTGTAAAGTCTTTCTACTCCTATAGTAGTGAGCAAATTAATGTGAACAAAAGGGAATTTTTGTTATTTTTTATTGAAACAAGAAGTAATTAATTTAGCAATTATTTTATTACAATACAATAAACACCTGAGCGTAATTAGAGTTACATTAGGGTAAGAATTCCTGAAGTGGACCCCTCAAAAACAAACATGTCATGAAATTTAAAACTTATTATAATTTGGTAGTACCTAATGAAGTGTTAAAATTACCAAAATATTTTTTAAAAATTTACATCTGTTAAAAAGTTATAAACAAATACAATTTTTTGGTAATTTTTATTTAAAAAGTCATATCTCAAGCTAATTTTTTTCAAATCTTTCAAATTTTAAAGATAAGTAAAACATATTTCATAACAAAACAAAAGAATGAGGGGGAAAAAATGTATGCGTTAAAAAAAAAAAAAAAAAAAAAAAAATTAATAAAAAAAAAAAGTGATTATTTTTTAATGTTCTCAATCGATGACAACAATTTTGAAAAGGCACATTGAATCTGTATTTATTAACCGTTTAGAATTTGAAAAAAAAATAATTGGTGATCTGTTTTTATGCGAATGCCAACAATGTTTTTCAAGCTATTCAATCATAGCTTGAACAGTGGCCTGCTAAAACAATGTAACTTTCATCATTCAATATTGACAGCAATAGGTAGCTTCCCTGTAAAGCAACTGCTTTAAGCACTTGCTGCTGCTTTTTTTTTTTTTTTTTTTTTTTTAAATTCTAAATCAATAAATACAGATTCAATGTGCTTTTTCAAAATTATTGAATTCGATTGAGATTATTAAAAAATATTCATTTTCTATTAAAAATTTATTTATTTATTTATTTATTTATTTAATTCTCATTCTTTTATGTTTTATTATGAAATACATTTTACTTGTTATCTTTAAAAATTTCAAAGATTTGAAAAAAATTAGCTAGAGATATGACTTTTTAAACAAAAAGTACCAAAAAATGTATTTGTTTATAACTTTTTAACAAATTAAAATCTTTCAAAAATACTTTGGAAATTTTAATACTCCATAAAGTAATACCAAATTATAATAAAAGTTTCATTTTTCACGACATGTTTGTTTTTGAGGGACCCACTTCAGGAATTCTTACCCATTATCAACTGTAAATCAGGCCTACCATGGAAATCTAATTATGTGAAAATTCCCTCTTGTTCATATTAATTTGCACACTACTGCACTTTATTATGAATAAAGTATGGAAAAAAATAGGAAAATGCAGATATGGATATACAAGATGAAAATTTAAAAAAAAAAAAACTAGTCAAAAATGACTAATCCAAATTTTAAAAAATTCAAAAATCTAAAAGACTGTAGGCATTTATATTTATATTTAAATTAAAATGTTAAATGAAAATAAAGAGGTAATTGCTTAATTGGTAAATTTATATTATGAAATTTTTAAAATTGAAAAATTTTAAATTGAATTTTAAGGAAAATTTCAATAATATACATTTACCAATAAAATGAAAAAAATAGTTAATTTACAATATTAAATCCTCCAAATAATACTTTCTTTTAAAACTCGATAGCATTTCCCACCAGAGCAAATGTTTCGCGAGAAATCCATTTTCTTACGTATCTAGCAAGTTAAACGGTTCTTCGAAAAAATAAAATTGAAAACAATCTACTATACAAAAGTGTAAAGAAAAAAAAGGAACAAAAGAATGTGGTGGCTGTAATTAGTTTAGCGTAAGCTCTTAAAATGTCCTAATTCCTATCTTCCACTATACCATTCAAATATAATTTTAAGGAAGTAAATTGTTTGACTCAATGTAATAGTGCGTACAAGATTATCATGTCTTCCACTTTGTTTTAAAGAGTTGGCTTGTGAACGGCTCAAATCATATACAGGAGCATTATCGCACAGTTTTGGAGATTATTTCTCCATTGCCTATTCAATTATACTACATAAAT
>JAHWFO010031644.1:4440055-4457961 GCA_023313115.1 Rhysida immarginata
CAGGTGGCTTAAATTCTCGATCTTGGAAATAAAATTTTGGTGGAGGTAGAGGCAGCGCAAATCTCTTTGTCCTTCGAGATTTTCTATTGCTCTGATTCCGTTACACTCAAGCCATAGGCTTTGGAGACCGGTGTAGTTCTCGAGGTTTTCAATCTTTTTGAGACCTATTTGAATTTAAAGAGGGAAAAAAAGGATAAATGAACTTGTAACAAGGAAACGAAAAACAAACCCGTTTATCATCTTTGTCTTAAACTTTAATCCAAAAATTTGAACATCCGATACAATGTGTGTGGGGGGGGGGGGCTCGTTTTAGTGAATTTAGAGAATATTTATCCAATTTATATAAATAGTTAAACAATTTTTATATATTTATTCCTTAAAGTTATTTTAAATTGTTTTAGGCAGTTTTCTTCATGGCTTTTGTACCCCCACCCCCGTTCCCTTTTCATTTACTCCATTGAAGTTACCAAAAAACAACGAGTCTCTTTTTGAAGAAAAATTTTATTCAAACTGATAATTTCTTGAAGTTTGCTTACAATATGCTAAAATGATTTTCAACTGAAGCAGACTCCGCTTCAGGCCCTGGCCTACGAGGAAGCTAAATAATTATGCCAGCCAATTATGAAACTAGAGTTCTTTAGTGGAACGTCTTATCTGTTTTAATCAGTTTTAAAAGTTAAAGGACAGCTCTACGTTCATTAATAATATCATGGCATATTAAAAAAAAAAAAATTTAATTCGAATTCTAAATGTGTGAAAAAACAAAATTCTGAACGCAATTTCCAAAAATGTGGCCACAAGATGCATGGTTTTGCTTCAGTGTAAATTAATATTTCGCACGCGAGATTTATCAAGACATAAATAAAATTAAATTAATAATTTATTCACGATTTAAAATAAAAAAATTTTTTTCAAGTCGCGAACGCACTACATTTTAAGCCTTTAACCCAACTACGTCAGATGCGATTCGATCCTGCCTAAATGGGAATGACTGTTCGTTACTTTATTGCCACAAAATTTAGACGATTCTCTAAGGCTTACCTAAATGGTGCAAATAAAGGATCTTGTTCAAGGAAGGATTAATATCCAAATTATTAATTCGGCAGTGTTCCATGATAAAATCTGGAGTTAACCTTTTAAAAAATGATTGAGAAAAGTTATTAAAATTCCAGAACATTACATTAAGAAGAAATTTCAGTTTATTAATCCTCAAAGACAAAGTAACTTACTTTGTCATCTCCTTTTCCCTATGCCGCCTCGACAGCAGCACCACAGTGCTTGGAGTTTCATCTCCTTTCTTATCCATCGTTAACTACAATGCAACAAAATGTTAAATAACTACAATTTAACAACTCAGCCCTCCAAGTTTCAAAATAGTATCATAAATGAGCAGTTACCTATAAAACTATTCAGCTCCTCAATTTTCAACTTTCCTGTTCGATTACGCGAACTGAAATGGTACTGACAGTAACTGAAGCATTAGTGGCTGCGATGATGTCGCGTGGCTGTAACGATGAGCGTGGCTGTAACAATATCTCGTGCTAATACGACAGTTTCTTTGTTTCGCAATTTGTATGCATTGAATATAGAATTGGGTGTCTCAAATATTATTTTTTAATAAACGAATTTTTATTTAATTTTTTAAACTAATTATTGGAATTTTTATATATTTATTAAATAATAAAAATTTTCCATTCATTTCGCAATTTCAATGTTTTTGGCTTTTTTTTATTTTCGCATATTCTAAATTTATATAATGACAAAGATACGTTGAAGTTAATAATTGAATTATATTTAAAAGATTTAATACTTCAACAATAAATAATAAAAAAAAAATAAATAAATTCTTGATTTTAAATTAAACCTTAGGTTTAATTTAAAATCATAAATTCTTAAAAGTAACTGACATTTCTTAGAAAAACAATTTTTTTTTCTGAGAATAAGCCAATGTTCAAATTTTATAACATGTTTAAAATTATTTATGTTTCAAACAATTTAAGTCAAAATTGTTATTAGGCTTCAACATTTAAAATTTTAAATTATTCTTAAAAAAAATATTATTATTGGTTTTCTAAGAAATTTCATTCACTTTTAAGAATTTATGAAATTAAATTAAATCTGTCATGTTGTGAAATTTTAAGTATTAAATTTTTTAAATGTAATTAAAATTTATATATTTAAAAAAATGGTCATTCTATAATTTTAAGTAAATATATACTTAAAGAAAAGGTTTATTAAAATTTTACGGTACTAAAATTAATTGCAGGACTTAGAATTTAATTTCAAAATTTGTATACATAAAAAAAAGGTCTATTTCTATGTAGGCATTCCATTTAGGGTTCATTTTTTATTTAATACGCTTGCCCTGCGATGTGTTGGCATTGTAGTAAAAGTGAGCTTCGCGCGCAGCTTCGTGCATACATTGTTGCTCTCAGAATCGGGAAAATAACCTAATAAAATCTCAAGTAGTTAAATTTTGCCTATACGAATTTTTAAATAAATAACTGAAGATATGAGTTAACGAAACCATAAAATATGAACCTAAAAAAATTAAATTTTCTTTAAATTCTTAGTTCTATATTCTAGAAATCGTTCGAATTTTCTAGGAATTTTATTAATAATTTGTTTATTTGTTACTTTGCAAGCAACGGACTATGACAACCCAATAACAGCTTACAATAATAAAAATAAAACAATGATACAGTATAAAAATTACAGTATAAAAAGAATAAATATAGCATTATTAAATATAAACAAGGAAAGATAAATATAATAGTTCAAAGTAGTTTTTAACATAGTGATTATAATTTTAAAAAATTTAAATTGATAAAAATTGTATATTATATAGCAATAAAAAAATAAACGTAGTAATACCAATCACTAAATCTAGGTAAAGAATCATAAGATAAGTGTTTTATTTTTAACAATAGTTTGCTTATATTGATTATAACTCATAAAATTTAGATCAATTTTATCAGACATGACGTTACAAAATTTAAACATTCTATAAAAACGGAAATTGCTTATAATATTTTTTTGGAAAAGGTAAATAAAATATATCATTGCTTCTAGAATTTAACATAGGCACACGTAGATTAACTGAATTTAGAAATTTTGAAGAATAAATTATATTGCGGTATAATTTAAAAAGGTAACAGAGATAAAGTATAATTCGTCTGTTAATTAATTTCTCACATTTAAAAACATTTCGGAGATAAGTATTAGACACATATCTATTATTGTTAAAAAAAAAAAAAAAGTAGGATGAAAGTCTAAAAAGTGTACGTAAGAAATCTGACTGTACTTTTTCTAAACATAATTGCAATTTTACATGATAAGGAGACCAAATAACAGAGGCATATTCTAATGTAGATCTGACTAAGGTATTAAAAACGAAAATGGAAAAGTTGACATTATTAAAACTTAAGGAATTTCTAATGATAAAATAGGAAGCTCGATAGGCCTTAGAAGTTATAAAATTGATGTGATCAACAAAGCTTAATTTGGAATTAAAGATGACACCTAGATCCTTAGTAACTGTTTTTTGTGGTAATTTAGAACCATTTAAAGTGTAATTAAATTTGCAATTAGTTTTCTTGAGGGAGTGTGTAATATAATGGCATTTGTCATTGGTAAACATTTTGTTTTGGCTACACCATTGTCCAATTGAATGTAGGACAAATTGCAATTTTTGGCAATCAGTAGGAGTACAAACAATTTTGCCTAATTCTGATCAATGTCTCTCCATTTTGGGTATTCCATGGTGTAATGACTTAAATTTAATCGAACTGTGAAAAATATTACTATTAAACAATTAAGCCATTTACTTTCTAATAAGGTATTTTTCATGCATATGTTATTTCCATACTGAAGTTTTTGTTTTTGTTAAACTTGTTTAGTTGTTGCAATAAGTTAAGGGTTTTGTATAATTCCCTTTTTAGGGTATTGTTTAATGCTGGATTATTTGAGTTTGTCTCTTTGGTTTCGTAAACATGTTTTTACTTTTCAGGAATGGAGTTTTTATGCAGATGTTAAGACTATTCCCAATTTTATTAGATGTAGAGGGTGTCATGTTAATAGTAAGGAAACTATTAATCATAGAGATTTGCAGTGACATGAAGAGCAACTCCAAATTTTTTTTTTATTTTGTTGCAGGTGTTTATTAAACTAATTAGTCAAGATAACAGCACAAGTGCTCGTGCGTGGAAACGAAATCGTAGATTACCGTCCAAAGGAATTTTCGACGAACGTAAAGACAATTTAGGCCCGTATTCAGAATAAGCTGTAATGCTCTTGCTCAAATCCATTGTTGATTACAAATTCCAAATTTGCACTCAACAATGGTTTGAGTAAGAGCATTAGTGCTGATTTTAAATATGGGCCTAAGGCAGTGTTTGATAGGTTTTTAGCTACGGGGAGTTTTAACAGCTACTCTAAATTTAATCTAAAGTTTAAAAAAATTAGATTTTTTTTACTTTTTACTGCACTTTTTAAGGTGAAAGTGTGTGCTTTAAAATTTTTATTCTTTTTAGTCTTTATGCACGTCTGAGGAAAGTGGACGAAATCCGGGAGGCTTTCACTAGAAGCCCAAAAGTCAAAAATAGAACATCACGAGAGCTGATCAAAACTGAGTTAGTTCTTCATGACGCGGCAAACCGCAAATCTCTAGTTTCCTTACAATTAACATTCAAAATCGGGGAGGTTTCATGTGGACACCCTCTATATTGCATCAAGTGTCATTTTATTTTTAAATTTTTTACTGTGGAAGATATCCTGACTCATAAGCGGTGCAAGTATGTCCATTTACACGAAGATTTTAGTATTAGCTCTGCAGTATTAAATTATTTTATTTTATTTATTTATTTTTTCTTTTGTAAAAGGCTTAGACGTTCGTTTTTGGTTTTATTTTTGGAAGGGGGGGGGGGGGGGTGAAAGCCTAAAGTATCAACCCTCCATCTGTAATAAAATTTTAAATATAAATTACATCACTAAATCTTCCTAAACAATTGTAACATTCTCCATGAAGTAAATAAAATGTTTAGCATAAATGTTTCCGGTTATCGTTAGAGCACTAGAAGGAGTCCACAGAGCAATCGTGCACTCTTATAAGTTGCTTTTTAGCTATATTAAAGGCTCGTAATTTCCCCAAGAATAATAAATTTCATTTTCAATTTTTGAATACAAAACTTATTGGAGTAAAAATTCCTTAACGGATGGGCGGTTCAAATAAAATATTTTTTAACGGGAATGAGCTAGTATTAAAAGTTGTTACAGTAAAAAAAAATCAAAGCATGAACGCATCCAAAATAATCTGTATCCTCCAAAAAAGTCAGTAGGACAATACCCTGCATTTTTACCGACCTTTGACTCACCCAGGCATTAAAAAATTTTTTTATTTACACTACAGTAAACTTTATACGGTTTTAAGAGTTTCGTACCTGTAATATTTATAAAACAATCCCCTAGACTTTTGTGAGTCATGCTAACATTTATTCTATAATTAAAATTATGAAAAAGAGCTCTGACTACAAATAAACCCTTTTACTACATGGTTCTTTGATAAATTTCATCATTCCATAATTTGAAGTCTCGAATAAATCGTTAAAAGAATCGTTACGTAACGACAGATCTGATTCCACCCATCCCCCTCTGAAACGCTGTGTAACACTGTCCAAAAAACTCCTTCCCTCCCCCTCATGCCTTACTTAATTTATGGACGCCACTAAGAAAGGCTTGAAAAACGCTGATCGAAATGTCTGATTTTAGAGCATTTTTGAAATAAGTGTCAGGGTTGCCTGCGGTATGCAAAGCATATGTGAAGAAGCTGCTGGAAGGAGTTGTTGCCCATCTCAGAGCAGAAGCTTTGTTCATTTCTTATGTATATCAATTTAAGCAACATTTCCGTCTGGTTTATAGGGTCGGGACACATTAATATGACCACCTCTCCTCGAACATGTTGGAACGTTCCATGGTATGAAGATGAAAAATCATTGCATATCATTAAAAGCTGACGACAGTAGACGTGTAGTAGCATCCGTTAACACAGCAACTGTCGCCGTCATGGACAGAGCAAGTGACCTGTCGGACCTCCAAAAGGGGATGATCATTGGCTATCGGGCCAAGGGGGGTAGCATTTCAGAAACGGCCACTTTTGTGAACTGTTCTAGGGCTACCGTTGTGAAGGTGTACCGCGACTGGACGAACCAGACAGTTTCGAGCAACCGAAATTGTAACTGTGGGGCTCCACGGGCCATCGATCCTAGAGGCGAGCGTCGGTTACGACGCCTGGCCAAGACCAATCGGCGTGCTAATGTTGAGCAACTGACACAGCAAATGAACAGTGGGGCTCCCTCAGGGTGATTTCACCTTTCAACAGGACAATGCTCCCTGCCATACTGTCAAAATTGTCCACGACTGATTCGAAGAGCATGAGGATGACTTCAAGCTACTCCCATGGCCACCAAACTCCCCGGACCTCAACCCCATTGAACATTTGTGGGACCATCTCGTTCGCTATGTCCGCAAGCTGGATGCACTGATCGCCAAATGGTCCCAGATACCTGCAACCACCTTCCGAGGAATTATTGACTCTCTGCCACGTCGACTAGCTGCTGTGCTTGCCGCCAAAGGTGGATATTCCGGATACTAGCAGGTGGATATATTAACGTGTCCCGACCCTGTATGTATCAATGTTAATTTAAACACAGTTTCACTGCATTATCCCGAACTGCTCAAATTCTTTGCCAAATCCTATAACGTTTTTTCGTTAAATAAAAACATTTAAAATAAACGAAACGTACCGCTTACGAGGTGTATGATATTTCAAGATGCACTATCTTGCGAAAAGTCATGGAACACCCCTATTTTACATGAACATGAGGTATTCCCATGCAAATTAAATGTTGCCGTTCATGCCAACACTATATAACAGAGGTCGCTTGCATTGTATAGAAATGGCTCAAAGAAACCAGCTTTCGGACTTCGAGAGGGTTACAATTGTTGGGTGCCACCTCGCAGGCACAAGTGTTAGAGAAAAGTCAACCCTGCTAAGCATCCCCAGATCATCGGTTTAAAACATGGAAGAATAAGGAAGACCCAAGGTTATGTCGGCCAGAGACTGAGTGGTCACTGCAAACCGGAAAACATCGATTGATGGACTGACAACATCCTAGACAGAGTCCATGGAACCAGCTGTAAGCACCAGGACTGTTCGCAGGGAACTTTCATGGCAGAGCTGCGGCCCACACGCCCCACAATCAGCACCTGCAACGCAGAGAGAAGATTGTAATAATGCAAAGAGAGACGTCACTCAACTCTGGACGAGGCCAGCGAGAGACAGGCCAGGGCACTCAAAAATCACATGATCATCGGGGTCCGGGTGACAATCCATCCTTCATAGAGTCTGTATTAATCCTAAACAAGGGATTACTGAATCCAATTTAAATCAGTGTCATGAAATAGTATATACGAACACTATGCAGGCTTAACTATTATGTACTATTCTATTTTCGGTTAAATTGAACTATCTGACCAAATCGCAAGCTTTCGTTTTGCGTTTTTTACCACTCTCGGCGCTTCGCGGCTCACATTATGTTTATTTTGGGTTACCACTCTCGGCCCTGCGGGCCTCACTGGTCACTGTTTTCCGTTACTCGAACGCCTTCGGCGTTCTTTCTACGACGTCCCCCTCCGGGGGCAAATTACTGATATATACCACAACCTATTTGGTCACAGGAGGCAGTTGGTTTCCCCCGGGCCGGTTACAGTTGCTTAGACAGTAGAAAACGCAAAACAAACAGCTTGCGATTTTTTGGTCAGATAGTTCAAATCAACCCTATTTTCTAATGTAGTAGTCCTTCCCGATTGTCTTGCCCAAAGTTCAATTGGCTTGTCAAAACCATATCTTATTTGGTAAGAGAGTAATAAAACAGTAACTCACCAGAACGAGGTTACGCATTCGATTCTACCTCGTGTGAGATTGCTGTTGGGTCTCTTGGGATTGTGGCTATGATGATTGTCCCTTCAGCCGTTAGAATTTTGCTTATCTCCAAAGCAACACATAACATGTTTTCATTCACCAGACGTGGCTGCGTTGTCCACTCACAAAACAGTAGTGGTTGTTGGCCGACGTTTACTGCATCGTTTCCCCAGCATTAGTGGGCCTAGCTGCTGAGAAGATCATCGACAATACCAGACTGGGCTGCGACGGACAGTCCTTCTCTGTGTGTCAGAGTTCCAAGACTTTCCAGAGCCTATTCCTTCAGTTGTAGTGGCTCCTAGGCTTGCCAAAACCTATTCAAAAAGAGTTTCATATCCTTTTATCTGTTTTACAGGCACATTGCTTGTCAATCTGTTCCAACAGTTTTAACTTGTCCCACAAGATTGTCTTTCTCAGCAATAACTAAGACAACCTCAGCCAAGTGGAATGGAAGACACCTCTTAGGACCAAGTGTCTCCATCTAAAAATTGTCACTTACTGACAGCAAACTATGGACAACTTTTAAGCAGTCCAAACTTATAATCTAGACTAATACAGTCTACTCAATACTCCCCTTATGTTACCCCTTTCTCCCAACATACTGATAATATCCTTTTACCACTCTAACAACATGGTAAAAGCTCTGAACAAAAAGCAACAACAACTCTGTTTGTTCTTTTACATTCTGCTGTCCATGACAACCCAAAAAATAAAATATTTTAATATTTATAGTCATTACACATCATTGTTGAGAGAAGCCAGGATTCTAACAGTGGATATTTCAATCAACAATGTGCTGACTTACGATGGAAACAAATTTAATATCTAATATTTTTGACATATATATGGAATAAATAAAAAAACAAAGCTGATTGGTCTCCCCCGGTCGGACTGCTGGAAGAACCATGACTGGCAAAGGTGACCCAAATCTTCTGCGTGATCTGGCGAATCACGGATAAGAAAGTTTGTAATTCATGGTGCAAAGTCGTGTAAATGTCCAGCTGACGGGAAAAAAAAACAAACGTAGGAGGCATTGAGAACTTATTCACCTTTACGAAGCATCGGAGGTACATGAACACCAAGTTTGTCCAAATAGGAGGAGGACTGAGAAAAGCTCTTATCATCGCTGGAAGTCTGGCAGCAATGATACTACGCTGGATGTCGGGTAAACCCAGATAGCGATGTGAAAAGACACCCATGTTAGCCGAGGAATGATATGGAAACCGCGAACTTGGTAAACCGCACCTTGACGAACACAGAAGCTGGAAAGCGGAAGTTCCTTGTTGTTTTTCGACGCTGCTAGAAGATCATAACCCCAGATACGAGGGTTGAAATTCAGATGATGAAGCATAGATAGAAGATGTACACGAGGGAGGATACAGGAGAGCCCTGCCTGACACTTTTTGAAAGTTCGAAAGTGGGTGACATGGAACAGTTTATTGCCACGAAGGATGCGGCCGAAGCGTACAGTGTTGCTATGATTGCGGCAAAGTTCCGAAGACGAAGATGGTGTAACACATCGAAAAGAAACGTTTGGTTTACCTAGTCAAATGTGTTTTTTACTGGTCAAGGCTAAGCACCGCAAGAGTCTGTTGATGCGCTCTAGCTTCCTCCATGACACATCGGAGCTAAAGTAGGAGGCAAACCGTAGGAGGCATGTGCACTTTCACTAGTTAGTTTGGGTTTTATTGGCATACTGGGGTCGGAGTTTTGGGGCTGGGAGTTAGAGGGGATCAAAAGATCTATTGGATATATATGTAATATTAATTATAATATATATATATTTATATGTACAGGAGTGAAATTCGGCATGCAGATTATTCTGGATAAGATCTACATTACTATGAAGTTTGGGCAAAATTGTTCTAGTAGGTTCGGAGTTGTCGGGGTGAAAATCACTTGGTCTTTACAACTACAATAAAACATGGCATGTGATATATCATTCGTTCAGAAATGCTGAGAAACGAAAGAAGATAGGGCTCTTTTTCATTTTCTAAATACTACGTTCGAGAAAATCAATTTTTCGATTAAAAAGTGGGGGAGGGGGGTTAAAATGTGCAGATAAATGGGTAAAAATAGATTAATTCAGGGCTTCCGCTACTTTCCTATACCCTCCTCGAGGGGATTAATTTCTTGTTTCTTCATAATAAATTGGTAAAGCGTTTCAACGTAAGCAAGTACCGTTGAAGCGAGCGATTAGCTACTAGATATTGGCAACAATTAACAAGACTAACTCCTCTAGTGAAGGTGCACATGCCCATAGTAATATACAAGGTAGGATCAAAAAGTAAGGTAATAAGTGCCCTAAAAATGAACCAGTATATGCTAGTAACTTTTTGTTTTTGTATGTTTTAGGTTTTGATGGGTAGTATCCCTGGTGAACGCTAGAGAGCAGCACGGTGACACAGTTGCAGATAATCGCACTTCGAAGATGGCAGGGCTACTGGAAACACGCTTGGTGAGCAATACTGTGAGCGGAACCATACGAAATGTTCAGTACCTCTGCAAAGTGTGATTCGCCTATCTTCCCTAATCATTCTCTCCAACTGACAAATGTTCTGGTCGCTAGCAGACGTTGACGGTCTGCCACTTCGATGCTCATCAGTGATGTTAGTCCTCCCATTGTCAAACTCCCTACACCAACACCACACATGTTTCCTCGATAACACGTTGTTGCCATACACCTCCACAACTTCCCGGAGGATCTCGGCTGGTTTCTTCCCCTTCGCATGCAGAAACCTTAGCACACTTCGCACTTCAACATTTGACCATGTTTCCAGTAACCCTGCCATCTCCTCATGGTGGGCATAGGACCTTTCGAGGTTATTTGATTCAACACGGAAGATATTGGCCTCAAAGTTAAGAGGGCCTCCGTCGCAGTGATTATACCTGATTGCGTGCCGTATTAAATTTTGACATTAGCACTGTAAACTACGTATTTCTTTATCCATTATTATCTTAAACCAGTCTTTATTAATCTGTGTATACAGTTATATCATTGATTATTAAAGTTATTTGTTAATCCGAACGATCCCTCTCTATCTCTGCTGTCACATGCACAGAGGCTTGCAGGAAAGCCGTGACAATGCGTAAGTAGAACGCTTTAGCAATAGATTGTGAAGAAGTAATAGATGCTTAGAGAGAACGGTACAATGATTGACCTTTCTCTATTTAACCATTCGAGTACTGTTATTCATTTTGAACTACACATTTCCTTTAGAACTACTCCTTGCTTTAGCAACCTTATCTAACCCTCACAACCAAACGTTTCTTAAACAAATGCTGTTTGTAACGTTGAGAAATTATTGTTGAATAGCAGGTAGCAACACGCAGTGGAAATTAGAAGGAACGTTGACAGTGGACGGTTAAATAGTAAATAAAGTTTATTAGAATTCAATATAATTAAGGCAATTAACGTAAACAATAAAAATAACCAAGTGTTAGAATGACTCTTAGCATAAAAACAAAACGTCAGCTTGACATAATTTTCTACCAAAATAAAATTAGAAATACGTGCTCCTCTTTACACCTGCAATCAATTCCACCATAACCTTACATAAATAGGATCAACACAATTCGTTACAATTAAACGAAGTGAGAGCACTATAACTTGATAAGGCGGGTAAACTATTGAAATTCAAGCCAATTCCAACTAAAGGAAATAATTACTTATGAAGAGCAACTATCAGCACAAATAATTATATATCTATGTCAAAAACACTTTCGGTCAAATAAACACCACACCCACACTTTGCTTAAAACGCAGTTAAGCAGTTCTCAAAGTTCCAATAAATAAGTCATTTATCATTATAGGTCACAGTTCACGGGAACGAGTCCTTAAATTCTACCGGGGTAACACTATCACCAAATTCTTACATAATTTCTTTAAAAAGAACAGTAGAAGTTGTACACACAATAATAAATTATATTTCAAGGCATTGATAAGTGAAAAGTTCAGTCCAGTTCGGCAAACACAATTTACATTAAATGAAGAAACGCTTATTGACTCCCTTTCACTAAAAAAATAAAGAGAACAATTGTTAAGCTCTACCAAATATTATGCATGAAGTAAAATTACACATTAGCTCGTGGAGTCAGGAAACAAGGAAACCTTGAGATCAAACATCGACAACCTTAACGCCCAGGCCACCTGGCTAATGTAAAACCCATTCCTCTTTTAATATATGCTCTCATACCGTAAGGCCACAGACCGCAAATATTAGTCTGACACTGAAGCTCGCTATATGAAAGCACGAGAAATGTGCGTCGTACAATAACGGCGTTATCGCCTATTAAAAATGTCACACTTACAATTGACGAAGTCCAGTCGGCTATGGCACGTGGAGGTAACCACCCAGGCGGCTGAAGGAACGAAGACATGTCCTCGCTCGTCGTTTGCCACGTCGACGAAATCTCCGCTGACTTCGCTTCACTGCCTGACTCGTTGGCCGCCCCGCTCTGCTTTCTACGCTGCGAAGAATCGGCCGTCGGCGGATGCCGTCGCTTCTCGGCTGGCGCAGAGCACTCGTCTCGGAGAACGGTATTGCGGTGCCGAATTCCTTGGGCGAGTCGCCCTCCTCCTCTTAGCTCTCCTACATCCAATTTGTCTTTTTTCTCCTCTAGCGGCATTCAATCCCGCATCGAATTCCCGCTCTTTCAATTGATTGGCTCCTGCCTGTTGATGGTAATCCCGGCGCTGATTACGTCACTTCGCCTTCGCACTCGAAGAATAGATAATTCGAGAGCGAAAGTGGACTGCTGCGTCATCGGAATTCTGGCTGTTATTCGAATTCCGTGACACTGTTTTTTTTTATCACCGAATTCCTTAAAATCCTATCGGTCCTGGGCATTTCGGTTGCCTGACTTGTTCCTTTTTATAAGAGTTGCCCAAATGAAAAGTGGACACGGTCTGAATATGTAATACATTTATTTGAAACTTAAAAGTAATTACCATGTTTGTTGAGGATTGGTCCCATCGTTTACACAATCTTGCGTAAAAAGATTGTGGCTGTTTTTTGAAAAATTCTTTCACTGCATCCTTCAGGTTTTCGTCCTAATTGAAATGTTTCCCTTGCAATGTTTTCTTGAGCGGCCCAAAGATGTGGTAATCACCTGGTGACGTTGTCTGTGCTGTAGGTATAATGTTTCAAGACTTCCTACCGGAATTTCTGTAAGATCGTAGTAGTTTCACGAGAGACGCGCATTGGTTTGGTTTGGTTTGTTTGGTATTAATGTCCTTTTCAAGTGTCATGATCATTTCAGGACGGCGTTATAGGGGCCGCAAATTTTGCCTCGCAAGGGTTCTTTAAACGACTACACGGGACCAACGGCTTTACTTCCCTTCCGAAGGAAGTGCGTGATCTCAGGAATCTCCCCCTGAAAAAATCCTCGTCGTCCTCGGTCGGGGTCGAACCCGCGTCCTTGGGCAATCAGAGGCGAGGGCGCTCATTGTCGTGCAGAAGGTTTACCTGTTGTGAGAGAAGAATTGGGCGTTTGTTTTTGATTGATTGCCGAAGTTCATGAGAGGTCTGCGGTACTGTACATATTTGATGGTGCATTTCTTTGGCAGAAAATCAATCAGCAACGGTGGTCGAAGAAAAAAGTTAACATCTCCGTCCTGAACGTACAGTACGAGGTATCAGTTTTTACACCTCCTTCTTCTAACGTTCGTTGTTACCACATACGAAGAGGTGAAGTCACAATTTATGTACTCGGGTACACGTTTGGAATCTACTAGCACACTCCTTCACTAGAGCACTGTTGTCGCTGCTGTAGTTATGACTTTATGACTTTTCATTTAGGCAACCCGCATGTATTTTGAAAGCCACTCAAAATATATCAATAAAATGTTTCACTCAGCCGCCACCGTGGAAAGAAGTCACTTTTATCACAAACTATTAATAGTTCAGATGGGAGGCTTCTGAAAACGGAGGAGAGCGTGTTGCATAGGTGGAAGGAATACTTTGCATCTCTTCTTAATCCTGTGTGTAGCAAAATTGAGGCACATGAGGTGCACCTTGGAGCGGAGAATAGTCACGGTAGTATCACTGAAGCAGAAGTCAGATGGGCAATTAAGTCCCTGAAGACTGGCAAGGCTGCAGGTGATGATGAAATCCGGTCTGAGATGTTAAAGGCCTTAAATCAGGATGGTATACTGTGGCTGACTCGAGTGTGTCAGGTTGCTTGGATATCTGGACAGGCCCCTAAGCAATAGCCTGTGATCCCTATCTTCAAAAAGGGAGATCAGAGAGATTGCAACAACTGTCGAGGCATCTCTTTGCTCAGCATTCCTGGGAACGTGTACGCTAAGTGTCTGGAGAAGAGAAGTCGGGAAATAGTCGACTCCAAACTGTCGGGGGAGTAGTGTGTTTTCCGACCAGGCCGAAGCACGACGGATCACATCTTTGCTGTAAGGCAAATCTTTGAGAAATCCTGGGAGTGTGCTTGCTTTGTAGACCTCGAAAAAGCATATGACAGAGTTCCTCTGGAGAAGCTCTGGCAAGTGTTGCAAGAGTATGGAGTGGATGGGCAATTACTGGTTGCTACCATGTCTCTGTACAAAAGCTCTGAGATGTGTGTCCGGATAAATGTCATTAAGTCAAGACCGTTCACCGTGGGTGTTGGACTCCGCCAAGGGTGCGTACTGTCGCCCCTCTTGTTCATTACTTTATGGACTGAATAGACAGGGGCAGCCGAGGCGATGAACGTGTTTGTGTGGGCGACTGCCTGGTGGAGAGGTTGCTCTTTGCTGACGACCTTGTCCTCCTTGGGTCTTCTCGCACGAACCTTCAGCATGCACTAGACCGGTTTGCAGCCAAATGTGAAGAAGCTGGGATGAAGATCAGTCTGGCTAAAACTGAGGTTCTGGTCCTTTCAAGACAGCCTGCTCAGTGCGCTCTCCATGTTAGGGGAGCCTCATTGAGACAAGTGAAGAAATTCAAGTATCTCGGGATTGCATTCACGAGTGATGGACGGCAGGAGAAAGAATTGGATGTTCGGATCTGTGCAGCAAGCTGTGTCAGACGTGAACTGTGGCGATCTGTGGTAACGAAACACGAGCTGGGTAACAAAGCCAAGCTCTCCGTCTCAAATCTATCTTTGTCCCCATTCTCACCCTATGGTCATGAGGCTTGGGTAGTGACCGAAGGAGTGCGATCGCGGGTACAAGCGGCCGAAAAGAGATTTCTGAGAGGTGTGGCAGGTGTTATCCTACTAGATAGAGTGCACAACAGCACAATAAGGGAGTCTTTAGGTGTTGAGCCGCTACTTCTCCGCATTGAGAAATCTCAGTTACGCTGGTATGGCCACTTGATACGGATGCTGCAAACTGGCCTTCCTAGGCAGTTGTTATTTTCCAAGCCGGTGGGTAAGAGACCAAGGGGTCGGCCTAGAACCAGGTGGCTAGACTACATGGAGAATCTGGGTTCGAGTCGCTTGGGTATTACCAGGGAGGACATGCGCCTGATGACGGAAGATCGCGATCGCTGGAGATCCTCCATAAGGCTGCTGCCCCCGCGACCCTAACGGATAAGCGGGTTTGAAAAGTAAAGTAAAAAAAAATATTAAATGTTTCACTCACAAAATTAAGAAAGTGTCACCTGTGGTGAAATGGATTATGATATTTGAAATGAGAGAAGTGAGGGGACATGATATAGCCTCTCACTAAAAATAATGTATTTAATTAACGCACTAAAAAACAAAGTACACCACATTCAGTTTTGAAAGAGATGATAGAATTTAATAAAGCAGTATGAATTTAATACAAATGCTCATTATATCTGTTTCGAAAATAATGGCGAAAATTACACACAAACACTATCTTCTTTAAAGATGCTACGAACAAAATTCAGGTAAGTTCATCAAGACGCTAGTAGAAAAATGCTTAAGTTTCGTCGAGCACTACAATTTCAGAAGATAAAGACAATAGCCAATTAGGTAAACGAGCCAAATATAAAATTTAAGACAGCTGGTGCGCAATGATAAGCAATTAAGCTTAAATGTGCCTCTAGTCCGAACGGAAAAATTCCTCGTAGGTTATTTCTGTTAAGCGAATAATTCAAGGAGAAAAAATGTTCTACTGAATTACTCAAATGTCCGGATAGCGTAAAAAAACACAACACACTTTAAAATATTTGTAGAAAACGAGTACTGCCGTTGAAGGGAATAATTACGTGAAAACAGCTACTGAACATGACGGAGTTTCATTATTTTTAAAATAAGAATTGGGCTGAAAACCCCTTTGCCTGTAAAAGAGCACTTTATCCTTTGAGTTCACATAACACTCTTAATCTTCTAATCTTGTTTTTGCTTCACCGAAACTCCATTCTCGAATTTTCTCATTATTTTAAGGGAGGTCCGATGCGAGTTTAACTCTGCAGTACAAATATCCATTTCCCCCGTCATTTCATTCTTTTGCTTATTGGTCGCCTAAAAGCACGGCTGACGTCACGACTGAGGATTACGAATAAAAATACTTGGTGGCAAGCAGTGATAAGAAATTATTGACATATTAAAAGGTTCAGAACCACAGTGGGCTAAATGGAAAATCAGCTAAGAACATATGGAATTACAACTGAAGCTTAGTTATCATATATCCAAATGGTCCATCTTCATCGCTTGAATTATATGAATTACTGATATTCAAATTATTTGCTTAACATGAACTTGCACATTTGCTAATAAATTAACATTCATTTTTTCAGTGTTTAAAAATGGCACTTGGCCCACTATGGTTCTCAACCCTTCAACTGAAAATGAGTAATTGACGTCATTCACAATTGTTACCATTAGTAATTCTTTGTAATCATTTCAATTTTATATTATCGAAATCAAATCTTTCATTCAAACATCTCTAAGTTCTCGCTATCCTCCAACAAAACAGCCTGTCCGACTAAAGATAGTGGGCGCATCCAAATATTAAATTTCCAATTTTATTTGTTAGTGTTATTTTAACTTTGCAACAGTTTCTAATAAATGCAATCGAAAGTTAAACTGAACACGCCCACTCAACTTTCGTCGGACTCAGTTTAATATATTAAAGTGCTTAATATCAGTGACATTCACTTGAAGTTCATAATCTGCCCCGTGTAGTTGCCAAATAGTTGCTTTGACCCGATTTAGAGATTGAACGACCAAATTGTGGTAGTTTAATCATTATCTAGTTACAGCAAAACACCATAGTCATTAGAAAGTGAAGTATTAGGAGATGCAGATATAGGCGCAATGCTAGCTGTACCCAAGATCTTTTCGCGAGGGAGGGGGGGGGGAGGAACTAGGGTAATGTCGCTTGGTGGGAGTACTTACATCAGCGAAATTGTTTGGCAAGGTCGTCAGTTTCAAGGGAGATTTTTAAAGTATTGAGCTGCGAGATTTTAACCCTATCTTAAGCACGATATGGAAATTAACTGCCTGGGTTGTCAATATCCCAGTAAGTTAATGGAACGCCAGCTACAGTACAACTCAGTTATTTTTATTAAGACCTTGATTTCACCCCCTAAATAAACTTAATCCTGAGAAATAGGGTTCAGCCCTTCCCGGAGAAAATGCTAAGCAAGCTCCTAAACAAACTAAGATTCAATATAAACATGTCAAATAATGTTAACCTAAATGCAACGGCAATACTAGTTTTCTACAAATATTTTAAAGTTGTTTTTTTACGCTATCCGGACATTTGAGTAAATCAGTGGAACATTTTCTCCTTGAATTATTCGCTTAACAGAAATAACTTAACGTGGCACTTTTGATCCGATCTACTGCCAACTGGTTTTACACTAATTTAAATTCCATTTGGGTGACAAATTGAAAATACAGCAGTAAATTTAGAGTGTTTTATTAAAATATTTTCATCTTTATTACAGAATAGCAAATTTTTTATTACTACAGAATAAAATCTATTTAAATACTTAAACCTTAAAGCAGTTTTATTGAA
>JAHWFO010031644.1:4467961-4492115 GCA_023313115.1 Rhysida immarginata
CGAGGTTCCTGGTTCGAATCCAGGTCGCAGAATTTTTCCTTCCATTTTTCAATCGAAAAATCATTACCTATGGTTGGAGAGCATCTCCAGTTTATAATCGTTATTATAAACTCGCTAGTTATGGACACTTTAGTCACAAACAATGGGTTTGCTCTAAGAGCAACAATTCTGTCGACTTACTCACTTTAAATATATTTGCGATTTTTAATTAATCTCTAAATTATGTAATCTATTGCATATAAAACATTTATTTTCAAATCTCAAGTGTCTCGGTATGGTTTTACCACTAATTTTAAAACTTAGGCTTAAAAAAACTCAAACTAAATGCGACCATGCAGAACAAAATCAGTCATCTGGATATTTGAGCCAGAATAATGCCATACATTCTTACTGCGACTAATAAATCGGACTATTTAATGCTGTCATAGACGTAATTTTGAATAGTGGATCTATGACAAGTTCGAAATGTCGACTACTAACGCGTTTACCTTAAACTATAACAAAACTTCACTAGTCGGTGGGTATTAATTGCTAATATAATTATGTAACTAGAGGAACACCCTGGCGCATAATTTAAAATTTCACGTATTTTTGAAGCGCACGATTTTCAATTTATTCTTGATAAAAAATATTTTGATTCAGTTTGAAAGTAAAATTTTTAATTACACATTTCAATGATTAATTATACAGGGTGTACCTGAACCTCGCGTACAAACTTGGAGGGGAGATAGTGTGCGTGATTCTAAAGAAAAAAAGCTCATGTGAACGTGGGTATCACGACTTTTTATTCAGGTAAATTAATTATCTATAATGAAAGATATTAATTCAAACTGTCGTGGACAGAGAAATGAAGAGGGCGACGAAATTGAATATTTAAGTACGAAATTTAATCGTATCCAATTGAATAAATAGATATACAGGTAATCAAAGTCAATTCAATAATGGTCAATTAGATAACGGGAGAATAAATTATAAAGTCTGGATTAACGTCTGAGGTGCGAACATCTGAACCGGGATGCTTGCTTCAATGTTCTATTCCTGGTAAACCCTCTGGCGACGAAATCCTGGGAAATCGGGCACCGCTGTCACAGTACACGGCGAACCTTGTAGGTTTCTAGGAGTGTTGCCCAATACTATAATTGATATTAAAAGAATTGTATATTAGCCTAATAGCTAAGTAACTCCACTCGACTAAGATGGAAGCAATTCATCTTATTTAGAAAGCACAGTTCAAGGACTACTGAAGGGAGATTAGATGGCACACTTAATAGTCAAGTTAATCTTAAATAGTTAAAGTAAATTCTCTAAAATTAATTCTAACAAAATACCCCGTCTTGGAGACGCTAAAGCCGAGCGCTGCTCGCAGCAAGAGATCTCAGCAGAGCGCGCGCTCGCAAAGCTGCTGTCGTCCGCTGACGGGCTGGCTGGGGTACTCGGGATGCTTATCGTGTCGGCCTCCGACGTCTGGCTGTCAGGAGCTATTAAGGCGGGTTGCGAGGTCCCTTCTTCGGCTAACGTGTGGAGAAGTGGCTCGTTGCAATTTCCCTGCTCGGTACTGATGCCTTGCCGGGCAGTCGAAGTGGCGGTCGCTTTTGCGAGGACGTCGTCGGTGCTCGTCGGCGTGGCTCTACTTATTTCTCGGTCAAGTTTTCTATTTTCGGACTGCTCTTCAGCTCCTTCCTCCGGGGCGGGCACGGTTTCCTCTATCTTGAGGGAATCCTCCTTATTGGTTGAAGTGGCCGGGTTCTCGGGCTCGATCAACATCAACGGTGAGAGGCTACGCACATGGCGGGATCTACGCAGACGAATCGCTTTCTTTCCGCCGTGAAAATCCCATGCACTCGAATTATAAAAAATTCGTTCTTTACAATGAGCAGAAAAGCCACTTGCCTGTAAACTTTGCCTAGCACGGTAATTTTCCCCTTGTCGGAAAATCCTATTCCTTCGCTCTGGGATTCGGGGCCGCAGGGTCTCCACGCTGACGCCGTTTAATTCTCCTCGACTCCGGCGCAAACTTCGGCCTCTCCGCGGTCGGCTTGTCTTGCTATCCTCCTTCGCATTTAGTCGGTAGATAATATCTTGCCGAACCTTCCCAATTGCGTAATTTCGTTTCCATTCTTCCGCAATCTATCGGAGCTCGGATTTTTCCGACCTTTTCTTTCGAATACAGAACCTCTCTGTCTTTTTCTACCTTCTCCCCCTTTTTTTCCAATCGCTTCCTCTTCCGTAATTTTTTCTTCCAACGAGCGCCTTGATTTCTCTTTCTTCCTCTCTTCGGCTCTTCTACTCTCTTCTCTGGGTGGCGGGCAGTTAAATTTTTCTCTTTTCCTACGGCCTCTTCGTTTGCTACCTTTTCTCCCTGTCTCTTCTTTTCGTGTTCGATCGCCGGATTTATTTATTAATGTTTCTCTTCCAATTCGGCGATCTGACAGTGGGTCCGAATTTGAACGATAACTGAGATATGAACAGAAATAAAAATGCTACCACCTAGATCAACAAGTTAATAACTCAAGCTCTCTAACGCATAGAAAAATGAAATTTGGGGAGATAATAGGGTACATAAAACTGTCTACACCGTTAAAATTTGATCGAATTCTAATTAGTAGTTTCCGCGTTACGCAGTCAAAATCGTAACCCGTGCTCACATGCGAGTACTACCCAGCACATGTTACGATCTTGACTGCGTAAACTACTCGTTGGAAGTCGATCAAATTTTAACGGTATACACAGTTTTATGTATCCTATTATTCCCCAAAATTTCATTGTCCTAGGCGTTAGAAAAACTGAGTTATTAACTTGTTGATCTTGGTGGTAGCATTTTTATTTCTGTTCATATCTCGGTTATCGTTCAAATTCGGACCCATGTTCATATGAACTTTTTTGCTTAGAATCACCCATACTATCTCCCCTACAAGTTTGTACGTGAAATCACCCATACTATCTCCCCTGTATAGTTTGAAAATATTTGTATTTCTTTTGGATTCTTCTTTCAATTCCAAATATTATCAATCAATGTTTGATATGTTTTATGAAAATAAAATTTATAGACACCAGTGTATATTGCTATACACTCACATGCCAAAAGTCATGGGATAGCAGTGGACTATTTTTCAAGTGGCAGTAATATCTTGTGCAAACAGTATAAATATGCAAATCAATGTCAGTAGGTTTAGTTACACTGTCATGAGTAAGGAGTGAGGTATTCAGTGTGACAATGGCTACATGACGATAGCTATCCGAGTTCGAACGTGGCCTGGTATGTGGAGCACTACGTATGGGCCATTCAATATCGGAGGTGGCTCAAGAATTCAAATCCCACGGTCCACCGTTTCAAGAGTCTACCGAGAGTACCAACTTGACAGCATTACCTCCCACCATGGACAACGCAGTGGTCGACCACACTTTCTCCATGAACGGGACCAACGGCGTCTGAGTAGGATGGTCACCGCTAACAGGCAACAGACACTACGCCAGAGGACATCAAATTTTAACCAGGGACGTGATACTAGAGCTGTATCGATGCAAACTGTGCAACGAAATCTGGTGTCCACGAGGGTGCCCTTCCTAACAACAAGACATCGTCAGCTACGTCTCTCCTGGGCCCATGAGCACATCAACTGGACACTTGACTACTGGAAACGTGTGACCTGGACTGACGAGTTTTGATTCCAGTTGATACGAGCTGATGGTAGGGCTCGTGTGTGGCGCAGACCCCATGAGGCCATGGACCCAAGTTGTCAAGCATGCACTGTGCAAGCTGATGGCGGTTCCGTAATGGTGTGGAGTGTTTTTTCGTGGCATGGCTTGGGTCTTTGGTTAAGGTAGCTGTTCACTGACTGCCGCACTGTGGCATTTCGCCGGGTTAGAGGAGGTCCTCCACGTTATTAGGTGCCGCACCCGGAATCTTCCATCAGCCCGACTCGTCGGACTACACAAACCGCCTCTAGTCTTCCAAGGTCCACGTAATATGTTCACGAGCTCAGGTGATGCGCTATGACCGAAGTTATTGCGTTAGCAATGGTATTATGGTGGGTTTTCTGCTACCATAACCCATGGATGTTAAAGCTCAACACACAGACCTACTAGATATGGGCGTGGAAGCCCTTACATTGAAAGTGGTTGGGACTTCATGTGACTTGGCTTGTTGGTTAGAATGTGTCCAGACGTCGGTGGTCACGATCGGAGAGTAGTCGTAGTCGGCCGCTACTTTGTCCTGTACACACGGACATCGTGGATCGCGGAATGTTGAAATCCTGAACAGTTTCGGAAATGGCAAGCGCCGTACTTTGGGCACCCCACTCTCCTACTATCCCACTTTGCGCCCTTTTCATTGTTTTTGGCGCCCTTTTCACCCTACTAAGCACATGTCGCGCCCGGGCAACTGCCCGAATTGCCGGTACCTTAAGCTGGCCCTGTTTAAAATGTAACTATGGTTTATTTCTCAATGGTTATTTCACAACCGATTTTGACATACTATATATTTGACAGTTTGCAGACCTCGGATGATTGTCCGATATAAGAAGAGTTCGATTACACGGATTTACATTAGGCGCAAAAATGACTTTAATAGTCGACGCCAAAAAATTCTAATAAACCAACCAACCAACCTTTTCACTATGACTGTTCTCGCGAGTGAAACAGATTTATCTGCCCTCTGGTATTTTGGAACGAAACTACTAAAAATGGTATTCGGTGGTTTAGAGTTACATGTAACGTATTTAGAGCGAGTTGTTTTTTTGCAATATCGAATTTTTTTTTCCTTCTGCGCATCAGATTAAGTGGTGATGAGAAATACTATAATTTCAAAAGCTTCTGTTTGATTAAGAGCTTATACTATGTGATCAAAAGTTTAGGGACACCCCTCACAACTCATGGAATGTGTAAAATGTCGCAGGATAATGACATGTAAATTATTTAAATAGCATCACACGCCTTCAGACACATATCTCCTTCGTGTTATCAAGATATGGGTCGTTCAAAAGAGCTCAGCGATTTCCAACGTAGAAACATCATAGGATGCCACTTGTGAAATAGGTCACTCCGTGTGATTTCCACCATTCTACAAATACCCCGTAGAACTATAGGCAATGTGATTGTGAAGTGGAAGACCCAGAGAGCAACAACAGTGCAACCACAAACTGGTAGGCCTTAGAAATTGACAGACAGAGACCGTCGAGTGCTTGCAGTGTGACCCGGAGCAATCGAAGATCAATTGCTAAAATGATAACGCTTCCATCAGTACAAGCACATAATGTGAAAGTCGTGGAGTGGCCAGCAAGATCTCCGGACCTAAATCCTATTAGAACTTATGGGGATTCTAGCAAGAGATGTTTATGCCTACCAGAGCAAGTTTAGTAGCTGTGAAGAAATAAAAAAAGTAAATCATTGACAGTTGGTATAAAATTAGCCCTACAGTCATTCATATATTAATTAAAAGTAAACGATGCATAGGTTATTTACTTACTTCAGCGCTCACGATCTTCCGCCATCAGGCGCATGTCAGGTGACTTTTCCGCGCCAGGGCCTGTCTTTCACGTGGGCTACGCAGTGAGCCCTGCTATTTTCACTACTTTAACATTGATTGTACCATCTGTGTAATAAGTAATCTGTGGCTTGGCTTTGTTTCCTAGCTCGTTTCGTTACCACAGTTGCCACAGTTCACGTCTCAATGGGGCTCCCCTAACATGGAGAGCGCAATGAGCAGGCAATCTTGAAAGAACCAGATGCCTCAGTCTTTAGCTGCTGAAGGTTAGTGCAAGAAGACCCAAGGAGGACAAAGAGCAACCTCTCCACCAAGCACTCACCCACACAAATGGTCTATTTTTAGCTTTCAAATTTTGCCCTGCTAAAGAAGCAGGGCTTCCAAAAATTTGTTCAATATTAAAATACCATTATGATATGTACATAACACTAACTTAATATTAACATGCAATCAAAGAACAACCTTCTTTAGAAATGGCATTTGAGTTTTTCACGGCCTCATTTTCCATCTTATTACCACTTTCGCTGGCCTCTCAAATTTTGATTTGCATTTAATAAAAATAATAATAAAAACGGTGAACTATTCAAACATTTTATCATCAACGATATTAACCGATATATTTTCAATGTGACACTTATAGCATTTTACTAAATCTTTTAATTGCATAATAAAAAATTAGTTTAATACTCGGTTTATCATTCAGTGATTAAATGTTGAACAAATAACAATTGTATATCCTCCTTTTCCTTAAAAGGCCGTGTTAGTCTAAACAAAGAGCTTAAGAAACAATGAAAATCAATTGTGAAAATCCAAATAAACGGATTTAAGATAAGCAACGAAACCACTGTAGACCGACCTTCCTATTCTTTGCAGAAATCAGGAGTTTTGGGTTGCCGATTTGAACCTAACAGCCTTCAATTACTGTCCGACCGCTCTGCCTAACATGGGCCGAGAGCATCATTGGTTAAAATCAATGTCAATTATTACACAGTGTTGATGTCCTGCTTCTCCGTATATTGTCATCTTAAGCGACTAGGTGGTCTCGTCCATGATTTGGTCTTTGAGCCACAGTTACCCCTTTTAGACAAAGACTGTGGATTGTTTATTACCACGGTTGAATCCTGTGGATATCGCACCTTCCGAGAATCCAGTCAGCTGCTTCGTTGTTTCAATCGAGCTTCCAGCTAGACGAGTACCAACAATGCCGGTCAAATCTTTCTTTTTCCCATGCTCATTAAGTTCTATGATTAGACTCACCCAACGTCTTCTTAAATAGGTGATAAGTAGAGGCTTCAATCACATGACATCAAACTATATTACAAGAAAACGGATTAAAACAAATTTACATATCTTTCACACACATGCTTCTGATTCAAAGGCCCATTCGTCCATTGTTTTTCGGGAAAAATCTGCATCAGATTTCAAAACAAACATTATGGACCATTTGTGGCTTCTACACGATTATTGGGCCGCCCGAACCAACCACAGTGACTGATTGTCGAGCTAGAACGAGAAGTAGACCCCGGCTGTTGATTGGTGAAAACCAAAAAAAAAAAATTCCTTTAAAAGATATCGTATTCATGAACATTTCCAGAAAAACGACAAACGTTGGTATGCAAGTATCTTGTAAATCGGTTAAACCAATGTCAATTCACGATTGAGTTATCTCAGAAATACAAATGTATGCAAAGTGATCAAAGTGCAGTAAATACATGGAGTAAATCGTAGGGTCGCATTACACACTCTTGAAAGCCACACTAAAAGAACTCCTTGTTATTGTTAACTTTGCGTTTAATATTGTGGTCCACGATATTAAATTGATCTTGTCATGAAAGGCAGAATAAATTGAAGACTCGAAGCAGAACAGTCACAAACAGAAGTCTCCAGAGAACTAAATGTTCCACAAAGTGTAATTTACAGACTTTCAAGACGGTTTCAAAACACAGGAGATGTTACACGCCGACCAGTTCAAGGTCGCCCAAAGGTTACAACCGCTCGGCAGGACGGGTATTTGCAAGACGTCAGAGGACCCTACCTGCTAGGTAGCTGTCTAGCCAACTTGCAACCGCCCCACGAACAAGAGTTTCCAGACAAACATTTACGGAAGGCTAAATTAAGGTGGTCTTTATGCCAACGTCCGGCAGTTTGTGTCCCGCTCAACCCCGCGAGTCGCAGGGGCCATTTAAACAGTGATGGATCAGTGGTGCAACGTGCTATTCAGCTTACAAAGCGATTCTCGTCGAACCACTTCAAAGAAAAAGACCACATCTTTGACAGAGGCACCGTTAATGCTCGGAGATGCTGAGACGAAATGCTGGAAGGTCATGTTAGAGGTTTCAGAGGTGCCGTGGGTCCAGATTTTATTCTCATGCGGACGATAAAGCACGTGCTCACAGAGCTCTGCTGGTGGAGGACTTTCTGCAAAGTGAGGATATCAAACTCATGGAGGGGTCAGCAAGATCTCTAAATATGAACATGATTGAGCTTGCGCGGGATGCATTAGAGAGAGGAATTGCATCCCGTCAGCCTTTACCAGTGACTATCCCAGAGCTCAAAACTGCTCTTCGCCAAGAGTGGGACTTGTTGCCAACCGAGCTCTTGAACAACTTCACTGAAAGCATGAAATGCAGGTGTACGGATTGTGTTCTCACATCATGCCCCCCTTCTTCCTCCTCGCTACGCTGTTACACGAAGCGATTCTTGGGAAATGTCAGCGACATGTAGCGTTATACAGGCAGTGCCCGTACGCTTCCATGATAAATAAAGTAGGGAGCATAAAAATTGGCAAGAACCAAAACAAGCGTTTTAATATAAGGAAACATGATATCCATACAAGTAAGGTATCGTAATGTACCGGCAACATTTGACAATAATGTGTGCTACAAAATCAGTTCTTGATCTTCCCTCCTTGGTTTTGCAAACACTCCTGCAATCTGCCGGGCATGTCATCGAAAAACGACTCCAACAGATCAAACGACATATTGTCCCACATTTCTTCTACCAGACGTTTCCAGCCATTGAAATCTGTTGGGCCATGTTTAGCAAGGGCACATTTACTAAATCTGTGGATGGTGAACGGCCAACTGTCAATCATTAGCCTCTAGTATCTTGGGTCTACCTGATCCAGCCTTGCGTTCGATGTCTTCTTCTGAATCCAATTTCTTCATTATTTCATAACATGTTATTATGAAAGGTATACATGATCTTTCACTGGCCTCCTGTCTATTTCTGATGCCACTTTCCCAAAGAACTCGGAGTGTATTTCTATTCTGCTGCTCCATTACTCATATTATCCGTAAATTAACCATGCAACAACCTTGCGTTAGTTATGTGGCTTCAATGCGATATACCTGCCCTACCTACGTTTATAATGAACCCATTCACCGATTTTGCATGTTGTAAGGTCATTATTTTACATGCACTTTAACATTATGTAAATACTGCAGTTTTGCCAATATTTATGCTCCCTGCTTTATGATCTATCAGGAATCACTACAATCAGAAATTATACAGGCACAAATAAGTCTGGAGAAAGGGGATGCCAAATATCCGGCAAGCTTCTTGAAATGACACGATCATAGCTGAAGCTTGCAGAAAGCAGTTCTTTCACTTTTCAAACAATATGAGATGACGCTCCATCTAGCATAAAGACAATGCTCTGTAAACATCCTCGCTTTTGTAAGGAAGGAAAAACCACATGCTGTGCAAAGAGTTGACTCTGGTAACACGCATTCGTAAGGTAACAACATGGATGAAAGAAAACAGAATATAACACCACTATGCGTTGTCTAAGTTTGTCCTCATTGTTTTAGTTCCAAATAGCGTCCCAAAACAATACCGCATAGAGAGAAAGCCTGCTCACGGAAAAATCATACATTGTTACATCACCTACGGTAGGGACAATTCCGGGCTTATTATTGGTAGAAACATGATTAACAATACCCTACCGTAGGTGATGTAACAATGTATGACGTTTTCGCGCTCAGGCTTTGAGTAGAGGTGGTGTTGCCCAAAATCGGCAGCAATAGGTAAGCTGCATTGCCACATTTAGTAAAGGGGGCAATTCCTCCAACTCCAAATGTCGTCCCAAACTCGAACTCACTGAGGAAGACAATGGGATGTTATATCCTGTTTTCTTTCATCCATGATAACATCTAACAGGACCTCGAGGTTTCATGTCCTCAAACAAAATGGGCCCAGAATGAAATTAGCCGTGAATCTACACAATAGGTAATCGGAACGGAACAATTGTTTGTGTACTACCTACGGTCGCGAGGCACCTCATATGCGATAGTTTTGCGTTTTCAGCGCTCCTTCTAGGGTAAACGGGCTTCATCATTCCACATAAATTATTAATTATCCAAGTTACGCATCGTCAACAGCCATCTTCAGCGCATTCATGTGGCGGATCTAGCTGCTCTAACTGTTGCACTTTATACGTAGATCATTGTAGTAAGAACGGGTCGCAGGAGGTAGAATAATTAAACCTGCCACTGTTTCTCACAGCATTTCATGAA
This sequence comes from Rhysida immarginata, assembly GCA_023313115.1. Lineage (NCBI taxonomy): Eukaryota > Metazoa > Arthropoda > Chilopoda > Scolopendromorpha > Scolopendridae > Rhysida > Rhysida immarginata. Next base: position 4,477,961 of record JAHWFO010031644.1, read on the forward strand.
CAAGAAACTGTCAGCCACAGTAATATTCACTTCTCAACAACTTCGTCCGCTATTGGCCGCCCCCCTTCTTGCACAGCCAAATAATTCCCTTTGCTTTCCCAGAGTGGTTCCCAACCTGTGCTGGACTTATACATAAGCAAACTAAGCACGTGCTTAGGGTCCCGTTAGACTAAGCATGTGAATAGGGGCCCCCGAATCCTCAGAAAAACAGGATTTATATTGAGGAAGGTGTGCAGTGCTTAGGGCCCCTAAAGGTACTAGTCCGGCCCTGTTCCCAACCTTTTTCGAATCGCGATCCCCTTTAGTAAAAGCATGTAACTTGCGCCCTCCACTTCACTTTTGAACAAGATTAAACAGAGTATAAAAAACCGACTTTGATGAAACTTTCACTATCACCTAGCCATAATTAGTCCATATCTTGAAAACTACTGAACCGATTTTGAAAAAACTTGGACTGTTCCCTAAGTTGAAAGATACTTAATCCAATGAAAAAAGAATTATTGCAATTCGATTTCTAGTTTCTGAGAAATACGTGGACAAACAAACATACATACATACATACATACATACATACATACATACATACATACATAAATACATACATGCATACATACATACACACACTTAAGAAATTTGGCACACCTGTTTAGAAGCCCACATAAACTAACATATACGAATATTGTGCAAGTCCAACAATATTACATACATACGAGTCGAATTGATAACCTCCATTCTTTGAAGTCCGTTAATAAAAAAGGAATTTTAACTGGGTGTACACACAAAAAAAATTGGTTTTCATACAGGTTGTTTTGAGCTCGGTTTTCGGATATGCATGAAATTTCTGTTAAAAATCGCCATCTAGTGACGAAAATTTGATTACTTTTTCTTGCGAATTCTCTTCCTTCTGGATAACGGAAATTACATTGATTATAATGGACTCCAGAGAATCCTGAGTAGGGTGACTTTATTTATAACTATAAGTAATACATTTATGATAACAATTTTATAATTTATTATTTTTATAATAACAATTTTCTAGAGCCCGTATTATTTTTTCGCAAACAATCAATTATTAGTAAATATATGAATTATACGAAACAGAAAAAGGCGCAGCTCTAATTTTTTTTTTTTAATTGGAAGCAAAAAACGGAATTTCCAAAAGAACGGTAAATGCACGGTAGAAATATAGATTATATCTCCACCGTGGGTAAATGTTCATTTGGAAAGACAGTGCTTCCATCTAGTGAAGAGAAATTTGAGTCATTTGCCTATTTTCAATGATTTTCCTTTTGATAGATGGCGATAGAAGTTAGTTTCGTTTCCATGAAAGGTTTCAAATAATTTCTATGGCACGTTTTTTTATTTAAAGAACTAAAAGTTCGAGGTCATTCAAAAACTTATTAATTTATGATCATGTTCAATTCCTAAAACTATTAGTGCTTGTAACATTTATAACTTTCTATATAGATTCCATTCAACACACCAAAGATACCAACAAACATCTCAACACACCAAAAACCAATCAAAATAAAATTTTAATTTAATCAATTACTGATAAAATGTACCTCAATAGAAAAATTCGTCCCGCTTAAAAATTATATTTTAAAATACATTTGTTAACAATCACTAATTTCAACATATCTATACATAAACTTTCTCTAATTACGGAATCATAACTCTTTATAAAATCTATATCTTCCATATATGAATTGTTAAGTGGTTAGAGTATTTGGAGCAACTTTTTAGGGTTTTGAATTGTAAGTTAGATTTTTATTGAAACTATTTTTTAAAGAAGGAATATTTTTGATATGATTACACTTTTGTAAATAGGTAGAGTGCGTAAACAAAGAAATAAGATTGTTAAAATTGTAGATACAGAAGATATAAATTTTATAAAGAGATTTCGTAATTAGAGAAGGCGTCTGTATACAGTGTGTAAATGGAAGACGTTTCACAAATTTAAGGATATGTAGAGGATGATGTGGTGAACATTTTTTATTAATAAACCCATAGTCCCAAACGAAAAGCGACGGAGCCACAGCTTGTTTGAAGTCCTGGTTTGTCAAGCATTGAACTAGGCACATTTACTACGATGTCCCTTGTCATTGCATCTTGTAGGCCTTATGCAGACTGTCAGCTCGCAGGCTATTTTCAAATGGTACCGTCCGGATGTACAGCACATTCTCCAATCACATAATCTTGCATATCAGGTTGGTACGAAATTCCCGTTTTTAGTTTGGAACATTCCGTAAGGGTGAAGGTTTCTTTGCGCTCTACGTTTTGTGCTCTATGAGTTCAGGAATGGACTTTACTGTGAGGCAGGAAACAGCGAGAACTTTCGTACTCAATGCAGTGACAACACAGTAATTCAGACAGCCATTCCACGCAGAGCATCAAACATACTGTGGCTCCGTCGCTTTTCGTTTGGGACTATGGGTTTATTAATAAAAAATGTTCACCACATCATCCTCTACATATCCTTAAATTTGTGAAATGTCGTCCATTTACACCCTGTAGAAACAGGATGCGACAAGAGTTTAAGTTCACTACTCAAAAAAAAATCATACAATACAATTTAATAGCGTGTGTAGGAACCCTTTTTGGTCATAACATCCAATATGTGATTTATCATCGAATTATATAAAGAAATAATTGTAGCTTGACGAATTCCATTTCATGCTTGAACAATTGCAGCTTTCAACGTTGATCGCTGTATACAGGGCATTTCAAAAATAAAGTCTAAAAACGGAATATCTGGAGAAATAACATATCGGATCGAAAAAACAAAAAACACGTGTTTAGTGTTATCCAATGATACAAAACTCGGTCTTCCACCCCCATCGAGAAGGGGTAACTTTGAAATCTTAAATAGGAACCCCTATTTTTAAGTGCATTTTCAGGTTGTACACAATATATGAGAAATGTTTTTTCTTGGTGTTTTTTCAAATGATCCAACCGTTTAGCACTGAAAGTGTGGAACTTTTAAAGTTTCAACCTAATTTTATCGATGAAGACAAAGCGATAGCGGTGTGTCTTAAAGACATTCCTATTCCACTTGTTGATGGTCTTTAAGAATCTAAAGTCAGAATTTCTAAAATCCAAAATTTGTATTTTTTTTTTATTTTAATTTTTTTTACTTAAGCAGAGTCTGTGCGTATGTATTAAAAATTTTAGATATTTGAAATTCTGACTTTGGATTCTTATAGACCATCAAAAAGTAGAATAGGAATTTCTCTAAAACCCACCCTCCATCTCTTTGTCTTCATCGATAAAATTAGGTTCAACACTTTAAAAGTTCCACACTTTCAGTGCTAAACGGTTGGGTCAATTGAAAAAAACACCAAAATTTTTCAAATGTAGTGTACAATATGAAAATACCATTATAAATAGGGGTTCCTATTTAAAATTTCAAAGTTACTCCTATTATATAGGAGGTGAGGATGGGGGCACAGTGTAGTTAGATTAGTTATCTAACTATACTATGATGGGGGGTTGAGTTTGGTATCATTGGATAGCTTTTTGAAAAATATTAAATACGTGTTTTTGGTTTTTCGATCCGATGTGTATTTCTTCAGAAATTCCACTGTTACACTTTATTTGAAACACCATATATATTGTTTGCCATTTGCATACACCGCGTGAGACAAGATACTCCAGAGATTTTTTTCTATTGGGTTAAGATCAAGGGAAAGCGCTGGTAATTTAAAATATCGAATTTTATTCTGTTCAAACCAGTGCATTATGCACGGATATACAGTTCTGCTGGAATTCTCATTACCTACCAGTTATTGCAATTCACTTTTTTTTTTCTGAATCCCCCCCCCCCCCCAACGAAATCATCACTGATTCTCCATCGCACTCCTTTCGTGACATCATTTGCAATAATTTGTAAAATTTACCAGTTTGATTTACCTTAAGATTTGGGAACTAAGATCTGGCCTCTCTCAAATTCTGTCAAATGTTTTCCTCTACGCATCTTGTGTTGATTACTTGAGTAGGATGCTTATTTATATTATATTCTGATTCAGTGTTATGCTGATTATTCAAATTTAAATGTGGAGAAATATGTAAAACGGGTGGTGAACTTAAAACTTTTGTCGCGCCCTGTTTGTTATTTTTTGTCAATAAAATTTGATTTAGTTTGCAAATCTGTTTCAAACGTTATTGTGTAGTTTAATTATACTTATTTTATGAGTAATTGATTAAATTAAAATTTTATTTTGATTGTTTTTAGATGTGTTGAGATGTTTGTTGGTATAGGTCGAGTGGTATTGTTTTCCACGACGTTGATTTGTTGGTACTGTAAAGATTATCTCAGATTCCAAGGAATGAAAATTTCATTATGGAAATAGAAACAATTTGAAAAACCAAATCAAGAGAAACCATTGAAAATTTAAAATCTTTTATTTAAATATAAAAAATTGGCCATATTTTATTTAAAATATCACAGACATGAAACAACAAACTTTAATAAAGTAAATGATATGAACAACTGTGAAAAAAAATATGACAAAAGCTCTCTTTTACTAAAAGGGCGGATGATGTAACGGATGACGGTATCACTTTTAGTGAACATAACAACTTAACTGACTGAGATAATACTGTGTGGTTATAGAGAGCTCTTTGTTTCATTCTCTTAAAAACGTTTCAAATTTATTAATTAAAAAAATCTCAACAATCAAAGAGCGGAAATAAAAACCACTAGAGAGTGAGGCAGGAAATGGCCTTTCGGAGCTCCTCCCTATAACTGCGATAACCGCCAATAAATGCGACGGACGATATGGAAGGACACAAAGGAGCAACGACTTCTTCCGCGCTCAATCCCCGAACGGCCGGCACTCGATGTCGGCCACTACGTGATCGACATGAGCTGCGTAAGATTTGACGTAATGGACACCTGCGACGATGACTCTCCACTTGTTTCTGTGATCGTCTTCAATCAAACGTTCGATCGTGTCACGTACCGACTCGGCCCATGAGCGCCACCGACGACTCCTGTCGACGCTTTTCCGGTGCACTTCGTCCTTTGTCGCTTCCTCTTCGGCGCAGGAAACGTCGTCACCGTTTCCGTCTGCGTTTTTGGCGAAATCGGTCGTCTTTGACCCCGAGTCAAATTCCACGACAGTGACGTTTCCATGCACGTGCAGTACACCCCCGCTGACCTGCCGGAGGGCAAGAAATGCGGTCTTCCATCCACCTTCGGAACTGGGTATAAGTCCCAAATTGACGTGGTCGGCCACGTCTCGGGGTGCAACCTTTAAGAAAGAAATGAGATACAAAAATGGAATTAAATCTTCAATAAGTCTGGCTTCTGTATAGTATTAAGGAGAAATCTATAATAATGCTGTTAATTACTCAGTCTTCCTAGAAAGTGTCCTTTAGAATAGCGTCTCTCAACCTTACTAACACTGCGAGACAACAAATTTATTTGTACCGGTACCACAACCCAAATTTCATAAAATTATTAAATTTCGCAATCTAATCTAACAAAATAAAACTGTAATAAAATGATCCATTGAAAATGCGTACTGACCTATAGTATAGTCAAACCGTAAGAGGAGTGATCGATTAAGAAAAAAAGGCGAGTACGGCTTGTAATACCAGGACTGGGAAAGATCTGAGAATTTGTAGCTGGAAAGAACATTAAAGGGCTAAGATAAGGAAAATTTAAAAGTTTCTTTATATCTTATTATGATAATAATCCACCGACTCCCCTTTCCTCCATCAACCGTGCTCCTCTTGCTTGTTAATCGATCATTCCATTCAGAATTCTCGATCTTACGGTTTTACTATACAGGGTGTTTGTAAATTAAACTGTCAGTATTCAAAGCCATCTACAGCTCGATCTAACCATCGGAATGGCACCAATTTTGGTTGGGGAACTGATAACGATACAGGAAGAAGAATTCCGCGAAAAAAATGTTCCAAACGTCGCCGACAGGAGTAAAGGTGGTGCTGTGAAATGTAAAGAAAGGTGTTTCATCTTGCATACAGATTACCTGATCCTCACATTGTGGATGACAAAACTAGTAAGCATATCTCTGAGCGGTAACGGCAGAGGTTATTGTTGGAGTAATGTTCTCAAAAAAGAATGGTCAAATGATGAATGAATGCATGGGGTTGTTGGCATGCCCAAATTCGGCAACTGTGGGTGTTAACAGTCCCATTCATATGAAAATGGGCTTCATCTCCCCACAGAATTTTCCACAGCATCGTCGGCATCCATCCTGGCACGAAACGTCAGAGCAAATGCCAATCGTTGATCATAATCAGTGTGTAGGAGTTGCTACACGCGACTGATTTTGTGGAGAACTCTCCGCAAGACTTTCCACACCATGGTAACATTCACATTCAATAAATTAAATTTTTTAAGCTTTTTATCATGTAACGAGTGGAAACTCTAAAACTAGATTTACTAGCCTTTCGATATACGGTAGCATTTTTATAACGGATGTATATGAATAAATACTTCTTGTAAGATCTGAATAAGGATGTGACTATGCATTCTGATCTTTTCTTTAATGATTATATTCTTTCTCAGCTTGTTACAACAAATATTAGAGTTTCTGCAGTTGTTTGACTCCACTGATAGGATAGTGAAATATTATCATTAAATTGCTGTCAATACAGAAAAAAAATTGAACCAAAAAATTCTACGCTGAGCAGCATATAGTATCATCTCTAGTACACAAAGTCGGTCAAAGAACAGAACTCATTTTGCATGAGACCTCTACTTTGGGGGGGGGGCTGGTTTTGTAAGGAAATTTTATTGCACTACATGGAGAGTGCCATAAGGCTGGCAAAACACCCGAAAACCGTAAGAACCCGGGTTTTGAAGAAAGCAGGTTTTGGAAGCGAGCCTTTCGATTTATTTTGAGGGAAGGAAAAATAGATCAAAAGTCAGCCGCTAGATGGCGCAGTGATGTCACAAACACTGATGATGAAAACAGTCAATCAATCGATTTCGAGAAAACAGATGACATCTAAAGAAAGTTGTGCGACACATCACAAACTTACAGGAATTAAAAATGTTAACTTTAATTATGCTCACCTTGTATATAGACTAATTACACTTACAATTATCGAAACATCAAGATTTATTGAGCCGTGCTTCCAATTGAAGTGCCGCGAAAAATTTAATCACAATTCCACAAATTAGTTCATAGTTGCGCAATAAATACCATCTCATATCTCACTCATTGAGGATCTGTGGTATGTTTTTGTTTATTTCGTACATATGGCTGTATAAGAAGACAATCTGAAACGAATGTTTGATTCTAAAAGAGAATATAAGCTCTCCAATAAAACCTTCCCCATCATCTATATCGAGTAGAACGTTTTATGAAAGCGAACATAACCAATGTATACTAAGTGAGAATAATAAACCAAACCAAACCAAAACAAAAGTAACATGCATTTCTCTTTGAAAGCATCCACGTTTAAAATAGGGAATCGTATAATACAATGCTTTGGTAAAGAAAAAAGGTTTAAAGATTCAGATGGAAAATGTCGAAGGGTAAATAAATAAGAATTGAAACATTCTTAGCAAATGGGAAATGGAAGTTTATTTTTTGTTCAATGCTCACCTGTGCGCAATCCCCGATGTGAATCTTGCATCGCTCTTCCACTCCATTCAACGCCAAGTTCCTCGTGAGCGCTTCGATTGCGTCGGGATTCCATTCACACGCATGAACGAAAGCCGCATTAGCGCGCACTAGATACGGCAATGTGAAATACCCTATGCCTGTGAAAAAAAAAGGCGGAAAAATAACCAACAAAAAATAAGCACACTTCTCAAAATTTCAGTAACAAAAAGTATATTAAAAAAATTGGAAAAAAAAATTAAGGAAGCTTCTTATTTTCTTTCGGCAATGTGGAGAAGGTTTTAAACATTTCCAATTCATGTCCTCCGTTTTACATTTCCATAGAACGGATTTAAATATCTTTTCACGAGTTAAAAAAATGCATTTAAAAAAGTACATGTCATTATTAAGTACCGAAAGGTGCTTTATGCTATCAGTGTGGGGAAACGTGTCTGTCTGTCCGTCCGTCTGTCTGTCTGTCTGTCTGTAACTCAAACTCCTCCGAGGCTATGAAAGATTTTCAAAATCTGTTTTCGTCAGTCGATGAATATGGTTCATGGCACGAACCAGTTACAAATATTATCTAAATCGGTTCATTGGCACGTGCACAAATGGTACCTCTATTTTCCCGCCAAGCAATTTTCAATGGGAAGAATATTTAGTAATATATCAAACAAATCGTAATGACGAGATGGAAGGGGTTATTCGTTACTATTTTCGTCATTCGATAAATATGGTACATGGCGCGAACAAATCACAAAAATTATCTAAATCCGTTTAATAGCATGTGCACAAATGGTACCTTCACGACCCCACCAAGCAATTTTCAATGGAGAGATATATTAAGTAATATAACAAACAAATCGTAATGACGAGATTGAAGCGGATATAAATTACTATTTTCGCCAATTAATAAATATGGTTCCGGGAATGAACCATTTTGAAAATGGTTGAAATCGAAACAATGCCACGTGCTCTAATGGCACCCTTTTGACATCCTCGAGTGTTTTCAATGATAAAATATGGCATGTAATATATCAAAGGACTTGGAATGATGTGTCATGAATGAATATCACGTAAAATTAATGATAGTCGACATTGGTTCAAAGGTACGTGGTGTAATGGTATCTTTATGGTCCATTTGAATATTACAATGTTAACATACGGCTTTTTAAAAATATAGTTCCGCGAATGGTTTAGTTTAACCTTTCGGTACTTGGTTATGTCATTCCTTAATGGTTTATTCATTATTAACTACTGTGAAATCAGCCTGTCTTCTCGCACTCCCTGCTCATATTTTTTTTTCTTTTTTGCATTCGTTTAACGCAGTTTGTGGCAAATGCTTTCGGAGATTTTCTAAGAGGTCACCGTATTGTATAAAAGGTCAGTCAAATGAGAAAAGGTTACTATGCATACAAGTTGGTAACACTGGAGTTTAATGACGCTACTGACATTTGTTGGGACTCGGGAAGGCACACTGTGAACTTGCATTTGCGATACTTGTGTTCGTTGAACTTCAGAAACAGAGACGAGTAAAGAAGAACAGAGGCGTGGTTCGCTTTTTGACTGCTGAGGGAGTTGAAGGACAAGTTGGCGGGGAATACATTTGGTTGAGAATAAAGATGTGGTACCGTCGTGAGCCCACATGCTTCAAGGAAGGTATTAACCGTCATACTTCCAGTGGGATAATTGTATTAACACTTTTGGAGAATACTTTTGAGGAAATTAATTTTCAATCTCACGTTTTGGTTCTTCGTATGAAAAACAAGAGCACCAAAGGGATAAAGTTAAGAGACTACTGCAAAGAAACTATCCAAAACGTGCCCAAAAATGGAAAATAGTTAGGCAAAGTGTGCCCCAGTATACTAGACGACTTAGAGGTATAAAGGAGTCCAAAGGATAGAAATTAGGTAGAGAATTCAATTTTCCCCCGGAACAAAAGTTATTCCTTCTGAAAGTGCGTACATGTACTATTTTTAAGCATGTTACGTATGGATGCGCCTTTAAATACAGTACCAATAAATATACATTCGTGTATAAATAAACATCATTGTGGACAGCGTTCATTCAGTTTTCCTACTCTTTAGTTCCATAAATATCAAAATCTAAACAATGGTATTTCGCATTTATAATAATGCATTACAACATCTTTCACATCAAGTTCCACATTATTTACTGTAATCAGTCAAGTTTTCGTACAGGAGCTTACAGGTAGCTTATACAATCCCCCAGAGGGAAAGTGGATAAAACTCTTAAGAAAAAGGAACCAACTCGATTAAATTTTAACGAATAAAAAGACTCGTGTGTTTTTCTTTTCAGCCCAACTACTTTTCAACAACCCTCTAACTTTCTTAGCCTCTTTCTCCCAATTCTTTCCATACAGTGCTCCCACTTATGCCGGAAATCCCCTATTGACCTCTGGTTATCGATCGGCGCACCTCTTCTTTCAATCACCGTTCGCCCTCTGGTGAGGCACTTCTCGCCCGTTCGAAGCCGGCTATGGCCCCAACAACTCCCGTCGCCTCTTTTGTAAAAGCCCAAGAGGCCCTCGTACGCTTCCAATGCGGGAAAAAGTGCAAAAAAATAAAAATACGCTTTGGGAGAAATTACCGTTAAATTTTTTATCTCCGTGTTAATGGAATTGTTTCTCCTCCGAACATCGATTAACATGAACGGAGGAGAAATTTTCAACACGACAGAATTCGAAAAGTCTTATTAAATGGAATTTCTTAAGCAAAATTGTATTACAGCATTAAAACATGAAAAACTAAAATACTTCTGAGTACTTTATTGTACGTTACATGAAAACTGGAGAAATAACGTTCCCATTCAGAAGTACCGAAACCGCGACTGCCTCTTGTGTCGAATCATAGTATTAACCAAGAAATCGCGGTACTAAATAATCACTTCAAATTATGAATATCAGAAATCAAATTAACCAGAAATTAAATTAAATTTTTACGCAAGACATGAGTTACAAGAAAACATAATTTTCACCTGCATAGAGGTCCACGACTGTTTGCCCTGTGCAATCCATTTGGGCTATGCGCAACTTTTCACGAATATTTCCTTTACTAAACATACATTTTCGGACGTCGAACGTGTACCTGCGGAATTAAAAAGTTATTCAATATGTTTAGTATACATAGAGAAATTTCTAAATCAAAATAAATACAGGATTTTTATAAATAGATACATTCATAAGTTTTTATACACGTCAACTATTATAGACAGTTTTGTACGGATTTTTCTTTTAGTTAGTATCAGATGCTCTATTTGTGCAGTTCGACTATTATTAAACATGTTGGTCGTATTCCTATCAACACTTGCAACTGGTGTTGCGAAAAGTTTTTCATATCATATACAAGGACATGAAGTGGAAAGACGAAAACTTTAGATTAGGACTTCTCGCTGCCACGTTTGTTGCGCAGCCAACCAACACCACCTAAAGACAAGGCCTGGGCGCTGAAATTTCATTACATTGTTACATCATCTCAGTAGGGAAAATTCGGAGCTTATTATTGGTGGAAATACGGTTAACAATTCCCTACTGAGGTGATGTAACAATGTAATGACGTTTCAGCGCCCAGGCCTTATCTTTAGGTGGTGTTGAGCCAACGCAGCGTCACGGGAGGTTTTCATCCAGCCGTACAAAAGTAATAGTAAGTGTCTACTTCTCTTATATTAACCTGGTAAATTCATTCAAAGGCGTAAAACTATCCTTAAAATTGCATAACCAGTTTAAAATTTTATTAGCAAATGTAAATATTGAGCAGCTATTGATCATGAAGAAATTCCAGTAAATATATTCGTTACGAACTTTCTATTTCTTCATCCGGCAAGTGCATTTTCATGACCCCTTTTTTCATTTTCCTAGCAACAAAATTTTCAAATAATTCTAAAAAAGAAAAAAAAAATCTACAGACATCTCAATAAATAGAGGGTGTTTCTAATTGGTAGTAGTAACTTTCAGGATATGTTCCAGGAACCTAAACAAACAGAAAATGTCATATGAGCACAGGAGCACAAAAAATCTAAAAGCAGATTTGAATTCTACGTACAAATTACTCCTAAGAGAACAACTATCTGAGTCTTGGGTGCAAAAAAAAGTGTGTTGAGTTGTGTTACTGGTACACACAAGTGAAAACCGATAAAAGAAATCGAATTTCCAACAGTCACCACTACAAAGCAATGAATACAGGTAATTGAAAACGATTGCCGGCAATTGCCACAAAAACAATGGAGTCAGTTGTTTTTCTTTTTTTTTTTTCCTCCTTGTTCCGAAGTATCCATAGCTTCTGTTTGCATGCATTTTATGAAACTTTAGGACTTTGCTGCTTAATCTTAAAAAACATTCATTTACTAAAAAAAATGTTCAGACACGTGGCTTCATAATATTTATCCGTTCAAGTGTGGAGATATTTCTAATTAGAATATTTTTACTCTGAAAACATTCATTACAGAAGTTTTTCCCTTGCAATAAACAAGCTATGAATGAAATGAAGGAAAGATCCCTTATCTTTAAAAAAGACTTTCTATAGGATGTTTTTCTTTTCGAGGCTTGGAATCTATAGATGAATGGAAAGAATAAAAAAGAGAAGAAAATGGCAAAGACTTTCTGTTTAATTAGAAAACCAGCCTTTCCTATTCGTCCTCGTTGTTGCTATCTCGTAACGGATTTTTTTAGCAAGTCCGTAAAAATAAATCACACAATATGCAACTCCTATGCACTTTAACGTTAATTTTCTCTCCTGCAGAACACCTTCAAACCGTTATATCTCTAGAAAGAAGCTTTATATGACATTTTTCTGCTTGTTTTGGTCCCTGGAACATAATTTGAAAATTTCAGGCCACTCGAAACACTCTGTATTTATACAGTTTTACATTTGAATATACTGCGCGAATCCGCCAAGAGGTATTTGGGGATAGAGGAGATTTTTATTTCCAACAAGACGGAGCACCTCTATACTACCATCGTGATGTTATAGGCTATCTTGATGAAAAATTGCTGAACATATAGACTAAACGAAAAGGAATCAGTGAATTTATCAAACATCATTGCAAAGGGCTTTTTCTTATGGGAACACCTTAAAGATAAACTGTATCTCAACAAACTGGCTCAGTGAAACGCGTTGGTCCTCTTAAATTTGAATTATATAATACTTGGTTGTATTACAAATAAGAGAATCAAGAAATTTCCTGTATGGTTAGTCATGAAACGATAAAATTGCTTAAATCCAAATATAAAATTAAATCACGACAGAGAAAAACTAATTCTCTTCATGACAGAGAGCAATTTTCTGCGTTGAGGGCTAAAGCGAAGAAACTTATTAAGCAAGATTTTAAATGTTATATGCAAAACGCTCAATATCATATCAAACATAATCCCAGTGTTTTGGAATGTAATTACTAAGCTAAAAACGTTTAATACCAAGCATTTTAATAGTGCCGTGTTTCACAATGATGAGTTTTGGAAAGTTTACACGATATTCTAACTGCTTTTGCAAAAAATTTCAAATCTGTCTTTAATGTTTCTTCCATTGATAATAAGAATAAATTTGACGATGTTCTTCCTAAAATGTATACTTATCAGGACTACATAAATATATCCAATTCAATTCTATTTGATAAAGGTGATCAGTCTTTTAATAAAAAAAACTCACAATTTATGAATTAAACCCTTGTTATGTCTGACGGATTTTTTCATACCTAACTAACAGAATTAATTATGTTGTTATTAAAAATACTTATTCACCTAGTTTTATTTCCTCTTCAGGGGTACCTCAGGATTCAATTTTAGGACTTTACTATTTATTTTATTTATTAATGATATTCCTGAAGTGGTAAAATCTTCCCAGATATTTTTATTTGCGGATGATATTAAATTAGGCAAATTTGATTACCAAAAATTGCAACTTGACCTTCATTCAATTGGACTATGGCGTAATCCAAAAATAATGTTTACCAATGATAAATGTTACTACAGTGTATATTACATACGCCCTCAAGAAGGCTATTTATAAATTTAATTACATTTTAAGTGGTTCTGAACTACCACAAAAAATAGTTACTAAGTGTCATCTTTAATTCCAAATTAAGTTTTGTTGATCATATGAATTTTGTAACTCCTAAAACTTATCGACCTTCCTATTTTATTATTAGAAATTCCTTAAGTTTTAATAATGTTGATTTTTCCATTTTCCATTTCAATACCTTAGTCAGATTTACACAAGAATATGCCTGTTATTTGGTCTCCTTATCAAGCTAAAAAATAAATTGTGTTTAGAAAAAGTACAAACAGATTTCTTACGTACACTTTTTAGACTTTTTCACCCTACTTTTTTTTTTTTTTAATTACAACAGGTTTGTCACTAATACTTATCTCAGAGATGTTTTTAAATGCGATAAATTAATTAACAAGAGTTATACTTGATCTCTGTTACCTATTTAAATGATATCGTAATATAATTTATTCTTCAAAATTTCTTAATTATGTTGATTTACGTGTACCTAAATTAAATTCTAGAAACGATGACATATTTTATTTACCTCTTCCAAGTAAAAACATTATT
>JAHWFO010031644.1:4492215-4511024 GCA_023313115.1 Rhysida immarginata
CATCTTTTTTTTATATTTTTTTTAAAGATTATGATGTCTGATCTAACTGATTTAAATTTTATGATTTCTAATCAATATAAAGAAATTGCTACTAAAAATATTACACTTATCTTATGATTCTATTCCTTATTTTATTGTTTGATATTTTTATTATTATTATAAATACTTTACAAATTTTATTGATTCAAATTTTTTTGGAATTTCCCAAATAAATAGATAATAAATAAACAAACAAACAAATAAATAAAATCTTAATTGAAATTATGTTAGTAAATAGTCATAATGTGGATATGTTACTGTGAAAGTTGGGAATATGACGATTGCTGATAATCGATCGCGTTGCCGGTATTCACTGCTCTGTACTAATGGATTGGACATTCAATATGGCGAATGCCAATAACCGTGAAGGTACCCCTGCGTATATGGTTTGGTTTGGTATTAACGTACTTTTCAAATGCCATGATCATTTCAGGACGGCGTTATAGGGGCATCAAATTTTGCCTCGCAAGGGTTCTTTAACGTGCAGCCGGCAAACGACTTCACGGGCCCAACGGCTTTACTTCCCTTCCTCGGGCATCAGAGGGGATCGCGTCCTCGGGCATCAGAGGCGATCACGCAACCACTGAGCCACCAAAGCCGATCGGCATATGTGGGAAATAAAAGAAGTGTGGACAGCGCATAAAACTATTATTTGTTATCAACTGCATCAGAGTTAACCAGTTTTTTTCGTCTTTTCCCCTCGATCTCCCATTGATCTCAACTGATGAGAGCAAGCGCCACAAAGCATTAAGCATTTCCATGCGGCTCAAGGCCTTCATCGCAACCATCCCATCTGAAAATGTCATATACATGTGGGGCAGTGCACGCCTCCTTTAGTTCCTACGTAAGCTATCCTTACAATAAGTGATCTTTGCTAATCGAATCATTTGATGCACTGGCCAACACAATTTAAGAGATCTGGTAGTATTTCTTCATCTGATTACGAATATAATTTTGAAATTTCTCTAGCACGCACAGATTTCTTGTTTTTCAAGGAAACATTTTTAAATTTTCAGAGTTTAGGGCCTGATAAATTTCCTTGCGGGCCCAAACATTACTAAATATTGCAGCCGCTTCTCATCACATCCATCACTTTATTAATGCAGCCTCTTTGTGCAAAAAGTGTGTTGTGTTACCGTACAGACCAGTGAATACCGATAAAATAAATCGAATTTCCAACAAACACCAATACACAGCAATGAATACAGGTAATTTTAAACGATTGCCGGCATCTGCCGCAAAAACAATGGATTTAATGTTTTTCTTTTTTTCTCTTGTATCTAAGTATCCACAGTTTCTGTTTGTATGGATTTTATGAAACTTTAGAATTTTACTGCTTGGTCTTAAAAAACATTCATTTACTAAAAAATTATTCAGACACGTAGCTTCATTATATTTATCCGTTCAAGTGTGGAGAATTTTCTAATTAGAATTTTTTTCTTTCAAAATATTCATTACAGAAGTTTTTCCCTTGCAATAAACAAGCTATGAATATCAACAAACATCTCTGAAATGCAAGAAAGATCCCTTATCTCTAAACAAACTTTCTATAGGATGTTTTTCTTTTCGGGGCTTGGTATCTATAGATGAATGGAAATAATGAAAAGGAGCAGAAAAAGCAAAGACTTTCTCTCTAATTACAAAACCAGCCTTTCCTATTCATAAAATCGTCCCCGTGTACGCTATCTGGCAACGGAATTTTTACCAAGTCCTTTTGATAGAAATTACTTTTAGATGAATTACTATACAGGGTGAATACAAAAGTCTGAGCCCCCCCTTTTATTTTTTGAACCGAAGCAGATATGTCAATTTTGATGAATCCAATGAATAGGAAGCTGTGGGTGGCCTATCCCATGGTGCACTTTTCATCATCACAAATATGCAAATTAGGACACATTCAAAATTTATCTCAAAAACCGTAAGGGATAGAGAAAATAACCCAATTGCAAACTTGTTCAGAATAAAAAAACAAACAAAACAAAAAAAAAATCATCCAAATTGGACCAACCAATCACCCACAATCACTTGGTGAACTGTTTGTAGCTTACAAACAGTCACACTATACAAACAAGTTACTTCAAACAGTTTAAAAAAAAGTTAATCAACAAAATGCTCGATGTGACGACCGTGGGCACCATAACACAATTGGGCACGGAACCTAACAGACGCCAAAACATCGCAAGCATGGCTGGTGTCACTCCTCGTCACGCTTCCTGGATTAGTTGAACCAGATCCTCCAGTGGGGCGGGCTGCGTAGCATAAACCTTGTCCTTCAGATATCCCCACAAGAAAAAGTCAAGTGGTGTAAAATCAGGGGAGCGGGGTGGCCAACGAACTGGTCCTCCTCGGCCAATCCACCGTTGTCCAAACATCTCACTTAGACGCTCGCGAACGACCAACCCGTAATGTGGAGGAGCTCCATCATGCTGAAACCACCTGCGCTGATGCAAATTGTCAATGAAGTCTGTGACTACCACGTTGAGAATTTCAGCCCGGTAGCGTTCTGCAGTCAGTGTTCCATCGTAAAAATACGGTCCAACCACAGTGTCATTGTACAGTCCACACCACACATTGATTCTCCAGTTCACTTGATGAGTTGCTTCTCGCAGACATCGTGGGTTTTCGTCTGCCCAATGATGATGGTTGTGCCTGTTGATAACTCCATCCCTGGTGAACTGGGCTTCATCTGTCCACAACACCTCATGAATGAAGTTTGGATTGTCATCCAGGCAGGTAAGTAACCAGTTGCAGAAGGCGGCCCTAGCAACATAATCCAATGGCAGTAACTCCTGGTGACAATGAATATGGTATGGGTGAAAATGATGTGCGTGTAGAATGTTGAGAACAGTTCTCTGATGGCACCCAGCATCTGCAGCAATTGCTCTGCTGCTTGTGTGGGGATTTGCAGCAACTCCAGCCAGAATTAGTGTTGTTGTATCCTCGTCGCCTTGTGCCCTTGGTCGTCCTCGTTCTGCATTAACATTCCCTGTAGCCTCGAATCTTTGAATAATGTGACGCATTGTTTGACGAGATGGATGGCGTTCGTTAGAGTATCTGTCTCGATACAACCTAACTGCAGCATGTAGGTTTCTCCTTGCCTCTCCGAAGCAGAAGATCATGTTGACCATTTCCAGAACAGTATAGCTTGCCATCCTGGAATTGTTCTGTCTTCTGTGTGCTGAAACACGCCTTTTATTTGCTTTTCCGCATGAAAGTGAATGTGAGTAAGGTAATTTATGTTAATTTTTTGATTTGCATGCTTTACATGGTGGAAATATCAACATTCAGTTTTCCTTGTGCTGTGTGACTGTTTGTAATCTACAAACAGTTCACCACGAGATTGTGGGTGATTGGTTGGTCCGATTTGGATGATTATTTTTTGTTTTGTTTGTTTTTTTATGCTGAACAAGTTTGCAATTGGGTTTTTTTCTCTATCCCTTATGGTTTTTGAGGTAAATTTTGAATGTGTCTTAATTTGCATATTTAGGATGATGAAAAGTGCACCATGGGATAGGCCACCCACAACTTCCTATTCATTGGATTCATCAAAATTGACATATCTGCTTCGGTTCAAAAAATAAAAGGGGGGCTAAGAATTTTGTATTCACCCTGTATAGATAAATGAAAAGATAAAACTCTGTTAGGATAAATAATTAGAAGAATGTATCTTACATAATCCTGTCCGATATGTTTATTATTATTTCTAAATATTCGGCAGAGAGAAAAAAAAAACTTTCAAATATTCAAAATAGTTTATAGGTAACCATATTTTCATTCTAAAAAGACATTCTCCTTAGAAAACGCGCTTTTTATGACTAGAGCTTACTTGTTTTCGCTTTTGATACGTAGCAAATAAGCCAATAAAAAATTATAGTTTTTATAAAACTGCTTTAAAAACGATTATTACCCTACTAAAGCTTAAAACATCCCATAATGCGGGATCATAAATATCCAAGTAAGAAAACCACTCAACAATAAACCCGAAAGGCAAATTTTAATACTCTACAACAATGAACATTTCAAGTTGAAAATTAAGTTCAATAAACCCGTATTCTCCTTTAATAAACGCCAAAATGAGCGTTTCAATTGCCCATTGCCCAGCTACGCGTCGCTAACACACGAGAAGGTGTAAACACCGATGAAGCAAACTTTTCCTATTCTGTTGTGAAAAGGAACGACAATAGTTTTGAGTGTGAATTAGTGAATCACGTGTTGTTGTTTTTTCCTTACCGAACGCCATTGTCAACGTGTTCCACCCAACCGTCGTCGCCGAGCAGGAGCGACACCTGGGGAGATCGGAACGCATCAGGTCGGATGGTGCGTTGCTTAGCAACACGTCGCACGCCAACGGAACAAGCGACGATTTCCCACAAGGAGGAACCTAAGGGGAAGCATAAAAGGAAATGAGAGGAGATAGAGTGGAGAAGAATAACCCGATAATTGGGGAAGGGAAACACCAATCGATATTTTGTATACGAAAATAGTAAGATTGAACAATATAAATAATTGCGTTATTCTAAACCACCACGATGTTTATAATTTATTAAAATTAGCGTATTAAATTAATTACACAATGTGCGATCATCCGCTGCACTTAAAGCGAATTTATCAGTAATTACGATTAGGAAAACGGATATCGGCTAAATATCAGGTTACCATAAAAGTTCTGCTTCTTTTGCAAATAAAACATCAAGACACGACACATATATGGTAAAAAGGATTTCACTAATTGAAATAGTTGCCATTACATTAGATAAACTTTCCTCGATAAGATCTTTAGAGCGTTAACTTCAGTTCCAATTTATTACTGCCCGTAGACTGTCTTAAAAGTTTCCTGCATGTGATATTGATATCGACCATAAGCCAAGAGCCGGTCGTCCATTTGTGTGATACGGTACAATTAAGGCAAAAAGTCGAGAAAAAAAAACAATATCCACAATACTTTCTCGTATCGTCAACAAGAAATAGCCATTGTTCATCAATCGTTTGGGTCCCATACTTTTGCATGATGGACACGATCATGTGTGTATATTGGAAGTATGCAGAAAATCAACCTGCGTATTTACCAGACTTGACCCCATCAATCTCTCATAAGTTTCGTCATTCGGAAACACTTCTTGAGGGGCAAACGGTTCACTAACCACGTTGCTGTGTTTCATGCTGTCGGAAATGACTTACACTAGAGCGATGCCAGTTTCTACCTCCGTAGCATTTTTGCACTGAAATCTGTTGGAAATCACAATGTATTGCTGCCGAGGGTAGATAATTTTCTAATAAAATGGATTTTTTCGTCTACTACAGCTTTTTATTATTAATTTCTGCACGCCATACATAAATATAAATCCATAATTAAAAAACACTAAATACTACTTTTTTTTCTTGTATACAGATAGTTTACTGATCCCCTCTGTTCACGGTAATAGTATAAAAACCATCTGGCACATCTCACAAAACAATGCGAGCGATCGCGCTTGATTTCAAACGTGAAGGAAATCACTGATTTATCTACAGGGTGATTCATATAAAATCGGTCCAATGAATTTGCTAAGAATTCCGCAGTTGATGCACGTAATTGATAAAAATCATGAACATATTCATCCGTAGGCCTTGCTGAGTCGAATGATGTGTGGATATCCGAACGGATGGATGGGTTTACGAATCATCGGACAGACCTTCTTCGGCACGACAGTGGATAGCCCGTATACGTATTGCCATTTTTTGACGAATTCGCGCAGCAGTTGGATGACGTGGGTTATTTCAAGGCCTCCTAGATAACAAGGCCCGGACACTATGAGATGATGACATCACAGAGAAGGGAAGAGAGAAAACAACACGAGGAAAAAAAAAAAAAAAAAAAAAAAAAAAGAGCTCGCTAGCAAATTAAAGGAAAACATCGATAGACATTTTTGAGCTTTTCTATTGTTTTCAAAATGTTGTAGGTTTTTTTCTATTGTTTTTAAAAATATGGCAAGTTTTTAATAATATTTAATTATTACATTTAATAAAGAAATTTTTGACTGTAGTTGTTTCTAATGCTGATTCAAGCAATAAGCACTACAGATGTAGTAGATAAATGTTTCGAGAGCTTTCTGATCTAGAGCTTAATGCCTTAAATGCTTGAAAAATTACAAAGGATATAGGCTAACTCCAAATTTGGCTTATGGCTATTTGTGTGAACATTTGTTTTATTTATAAAAGTCAGTAGTATGCAAATAGCAGATAAATCATTCACATATACCTTCAGGTAATCTTATATTTATAGTTAGGCCTACTTCACTGGACCTAATGCTTCGATGTTTATTCCGCTTTTATTTAACTACAATATGTTTTAAATGAATACAACTACAATTTCTTTTATTCTGGATCTTCTAACATATTGTTCGAATTTTTAGAATGAATAGTTCATTAAATGCAAAATGATTTTCTTCAAATTTGCGTGTCGCTATCACTTGAACTTGATCTATACATGAAGGATCGCTTAAATAAACAGAAACAAAATGAATTTATATGCCTACTTGAAGAATGTTAGTAATCCATGCTTACTTTACAATATGTTGTGAAAGAATTATATTTTAAATGGTTCATGCTGAATAATAAAATGATCTGCATTCGCACGTAAGCTTAGCGTAAAGATTGAATAGCGCCTGCATCGTCTGCAACTTTCCCTCCTTTGATCACATGACCATTCCCATCATGCTCGAGCTGTCCGGGCCTTGTTATCTAGGAGGCCTTGGTTATTTTCACCAAGATTCAGTGACCAGTCACGCGTCCAAGATGTCCATAGAACAGCTTGAGAGATTCTACCTCAACCGCGTCATCTCTAAGGGTTGCGGGTCCCAAGATCCTCCAATTTTTTTTTTTTTTTTTTTCTGTGGCGTTTATTGAAACGGTGTACATTACAACATTGAAGGGCAATATGTCGGCTGAAATCAGGAACATAATCGGGGAAACACTACGGCGAGTTGCGGAGAATATGCCACAGCGTGTAACGGCATGCCTTGGCGAAAGCGACACACACTTTCAACAACTGCTCTGATTCCAACCAACATAACACAAACCAAAGAACTGCAAATTTCATTATCATCTACTGTATATGATAATTTTTATATTGCAGCTCATTTTGTTGGGCCTGTTCCATATGAATCACCTTGTAAGTTAAATCCTATACCAATAACATTGAAAGTACACATTTTTAACTCGTCAATTCATACTGTGCTTAAATGCGTTGTCCTATTACAGTTGATGAATACGATGAATATCATAAAAAAATTTATTTTTTTTTTTTACTGTTCTTTTAGTGGTCTTTAATAGTTTTTAATTGAAATTTTAATTGCTTTTTTATGGTTTTTATCGGTATGTACATATAAAAAAAATTAATTATTTTTTAATTACTATTGATACCTGATATCACTTTATATGATATTTCTTTTGCTCTTATAGTCCACCTGTCTCGTTGATTTTATTTGACCCCTCCGGCCTAAGTTACAGCAGTTACGCGGGTTGGCATAGAATCAATGTGTTGATTCTAAGTGTATTTAAATGACTGGAAGGCGTTCACCAGACATTCGCTTAGTTCTCGTTAAACCTCTGCTGAACCAACTTGGTCGGCAAAAATGGTCAGATAGTTTGTGGAACGTTAAACTACTAAGGCCATTTCATCTGGGGACCAGTTCCATATTACCAGAACCTACAGTCGTCTTGATAAGGCAAGCCGGATCTACTGCTTCATGAGACTCCAGCCAAATCCTCTGCCTACCGTCGTATAAAAAAACAACAAAAAAAAAACGTGTATCTTGATTCGTCAGATCCATATAAAATTACAATTTTCACGTGACGTCACAAACCAGTGAGACGAACTTTTCTCTTCTTTGCAGAAATCGGCAGTCGCTTTCCTAAATTTCATATAGGAATGCGATTGCCGATTTGGATCCGTTTGTCAGCCCTGCTGGACATTTCGAGGACAAGTTTGAAGCTGACGCCATACAATCCACGGCTTATTCATGTTCTTAACGAGGACGACTTCGACAGGCAACTTGAGTTTGCCGAGATGATGCTGATTAAGTTTCAGGAGAATCCTGACCTCATCCGGAATATTGTCTGGACTGATGAGGCCAAATTTCACACGTCAGGAGTTCAACAATGTTCCGGTGAAAATGTGCAGGAAAGCGTGTGAAAATGTTGCTTTGCGTCTGCAAGCCAGTGTTGACTTACATATGCCCAGGTCGACCATTATCTTGAAAATCGACGACTTAAGTGTGCGTTATTCCATTTTTGTAACCATTCCAATTATAACCATTTATCAATAAAAATAAATTGTAATGGCGGAATGGTACATTCGCACAGGCCCACCACGAGATTATGATACGGATTCAAAAAAGGAAACTTTAGAAAAAAATTATTATCTACAGGGTGATTCAAAATTCAATGTACAAACTGGAGGAATAAGAGGGCACATAAAACTGTGTATACCGTTAAAATTTGATCGTATTCCAACGAGTAGTTTCCGAATTACGCATTCAAAATCGTAACATTGCTCACATGCGTGTACTAACCAGCACGTGTTACGATGTTGAGTACGTAACTCGGAAACTACTCGTTGGAATAAGATCAAATTTTAACGGTATACATAGTTTTATGTGCCCTATTATTCCTCCAAAATTCATTATTCTAGGCGTTGCAGAACCTGAGTTATTAAATTATTGATCTTGGTGGATGCGTTTTTATTTTTAAATCATTTGATGATCACTGAGGGTTTTAATGGTACGCCTACCTCAGATGTTCGAATTAATAATGAAAAATAGGAAAGAAAATTCGCAGTCCGGAATCGAACCAGGAATTTTAGCGCGTTGGCGGTCCAGCCAAAGGTTCCTGGTTCGATTCCGGGCTGCGGAATTTTCTTTCCTATTTTTCATTATTTTTTATTTTTGTTCATATCTCAGTTATCGTTCAAATGAGGACCCATGTTCATATGAACTTTTTTGCTTAGAATCACCCCTACTACCTCCCCTCAAAGTTTGTACATTGAATTTTGAATCACCCTGTATAAAAAGGCTTACCCAATTGGGTAAGCCTTTTTAGATATATAAATTCTTTTCTAAAACTTAAAAAATGGCTGTAGCATTCAAACAAGCGAATCGAACTGAAAAAACTCGAAATGTACGAACTCATTAGGGCGAATTTTTTTGTAAATGACTTGCTTGGCTATGATGAGCCGTTTTGGAGTTACTAAGTACCCACCCCCACATACCCCCCTCCCAGATGTCAATTTTTTTTTTTTTAATTAACACTTAGAGGGGTCCTTAAACTATGCATTGATGCATTTTTTATGGAAATGAGCTAAGCCTTTTTAAAGAGAGATTAATTTCTTTGTGTAAAAATGAAGAAATGGCAGAAGCATTCATTTTAACGCCCCAAACACATTATACAACCTCTGACAATTAAGTTCGGTGAATGAGTTCACACAACAAAATGCAAAACAGATAGAGCCGCATTTACTTTATTGTCCTTCGAAATAATCACACTGGAAGGCAATACACTCTTGGGATCGGGTGTGTAAGTCCTGGAAGCTCCTTAGGGATGGCTTTAAGTTCACGTGTCACATTTGCTTGAATGTCTGGAATGTCCGCAAATCTGTGTCCCTTTAAGGCCCGTTTCAGGCATGGGAACAAGAAAAAGTCTGCCGGTGCTAAGTCAAGTGAATAAGGTGGATGAGCTATGAATACGACCCCCTTTGTTGGCCAGAAACTGTTGCACGATTACGGCAGTGTTTCTCTTTGATCCATTATCCACAGTTACGTGCGCACGCTACACCTTCAACTGAAGAAACGAGCATCTGCTAAACCATTACACGCACAAACGTGACCTGTCTGAACTTGCTTAAACAATGACTGGGCTTGTATTCACATGCATTGTTACTCGCGTAAAGCTAGCACAGATTAGGATGTGACGTCATTCACCGAACTTAATTGTCAGAGGCTAAGGTCAAAAACTCTCACCGGTGAGAAGAGTTAGCATTTGGTCGGTCAGAAATCCCGGTGAGAAAACTGTGACGTCATTTTAACGCGGACAGAAAAGCCAGTTAGTGCTGCTATGCCTAACCGGTTAGTCTCACCGTCCTCACCGAGAAAAAGACTGTTAGCCCAGTGAGAAATTACGTCATCATTCTCTCACTGGTGAGGGTTTTTGCCCACAGCCAGAGGTTGTATAAACGACATGAACAGCTTCCTCTTATTGAAAAATACAATTTTCTTTTTTGAATCCGTATCATTATCTCGTGGTAGGCCTGTGCGAATGTAACATTCTGCCATAACAATTTATTTAATTTTTAGAAAAAAATTAATATCTCTAAAAAGGCTTACCCAATTGACATAAAACATACGCTAAGGCACAATTTAAAGTACCCTCTAAGTATGTATAATTTTTATTTGGTTCTGCTATTTGCCGTTGCAGAGGAGTTAGCTGCACAAAATTGGTCACATATGTACAGAGACGGAAATTTTGTTTTCAAAATTTCAACATATCTTTTCGAATCATAAGTTTTTAAATCGATTTCAGCAAAAAAAATTTTGAGTTTCTGAAACGAAAACATAGGCCTTCACTCTTAGAGAGTGGTAGGCTAATAACATGTAATCAAAAACTGCCTAATAGAGTTTGCCCACCCTTAGAATGGTTATCGCTAGTTGTTAAATTTCGTTTTCGCTCTTATAGAAAAATGAATACAACAAAATTGATAGATATATCACAATAAATACCGTTACATAAAATAAACACTCTCAAAACAATTGTAATAAAAAGTTTTTAGAATTTAAAATTCAAAAATTTTTTTTTAATTCTTTAAGCAGAGAAAAAAAAAATATAGCAATGCAATGGAAGTTGCTAGGGCACAAAAACAACAATTTTCATAATCCCCCACTTAAATTAGGCTTAATTGCCTTCGCCAGGCAACGCTTAAAATTAGATTGTGGCCAATCATGGTGTTATGTGAAGCAACGAACTGATAGCAAGTCAGACTAATGAAAAGCAACGAGCAAATGAAGCGGATACACAAGATGGAAACCCAACCCAAATAACTTCGGTACGTAATAGTAGGCATAGCTTGTAATGATAAATAATCAATGCTTGCAGTGGTCCTAAATATTGTTATTTCATGTCGTTAAATCGTTTGTGAATGTTCAGAAACGGAGACATAACTTAGTAAATTGCCTAATTATTCCTTAAATTGCCATTTTCATTTGGACAAAAACGAACCGAATAAATTTAAAAATTTTAAAAAATAATTCCATGCTGCTGGAACGTTTAAAATAAATATTAGAAACTGGTTCAAAGGAGAGCAGATTTACCAATTACGTTTAATGTAATTTGCATTCTTTATGCAGAAGGCGGTCCATCCTTGATTTGCCGCTGTAACGACTGTGATGAAGTTAGCGCGAGAACTAAAACTGCCTTAGGCTCAAATTTTACAAGTGACAACGGAGACATAACAAATTACAGTTTTAAACATAAAGAACTATAAATCACAAATGGAACGGAGCTACGCGATTCATAATTTAATTTTAATAGAAAATGTTTGCTTGTTTTTTCTAAAACAATAAGCAAGCCCCTTATGATTCTTAAAATCTAATTTAATACAGGGTTGTCCTGAGCGAGGTTACAAAGCAGTTCTATCTGGATGGTGAAATTGCTATGTACCAACGGCTAAAGAATAAGGGGAATGATCGCCATTTTGAGGAGACAGCCAACCAAACTCTATTAAACTGATGAGAAATCATAGCATACAACTTAAAAAACAATTATTCCAACGTATTCTTTACTGCTCACGAAAATTAGGAGATATTTCAAAATGAACATGAAGAGATAAAAAAAGCCATTTGATTTTTGCTAATAAAACAAGAAATCCAGAAAAGCAAATGACAAGACCACGAAACTTGTTCGATTATGCAAATGAGATGCAAAACCAAACTTTCATTTCATTGGTCAAAATGCGCTATCAAAAGGCTGAAAGTCCTGGTATCTACACTTTTCCTGATCATCAAAGTGCACATCCTGCTATTTCCGAGCTATGGCAATGCCCTTGCAACACGAGTTCCCCGAACCCGAAACGTGGAGAGAGCTTGGCACAGTACGAAGAAGACCACTTGACATTATTGGCAAGAAGGAAACGACGAAGCTGCGGGGACAATTTCTTGCACCCGGACTATACGAAATTGGCTCCATCGTGTTGGACTGTATGCCCGGTGACCAATGATATGTACTCTGCTCAACACCCGTAGAAGGTGGGCTGATGAGTATTGTCATTGGACCCGTGATGAGTGGTCAACTGTCCTCTTCTCTAATGAGTCAAGGTTCAGTTTGCAGCCTAACAATCATCGTGTCCTGATCTGGCGTGAACGAGGAACGCAGTAGAATTAAGATTTCGTGCACGAAAGAGACTACTTCGGTGGTAGTGGAATCATGGTCCGGGCTTGGTGGTTGCACCGACCTCCAAGCCATCAGAAACGAGATAAGATCCTGCTCCCTATAATGATAAACTCTGCTGGAGCAGTTGGAAACAACTTTTTACTCATGGATGATACTGCAAGGCCCCGACGTGCGCATCTCGCCAACAACATGCTTCAGGATGCAGGAAACGAGCGCATGGATTGGCCTTCACGTTCTCTAGACCTTTTCCCATTGAACATACTAGGAAGAGCGTCCAATGCCTCCCACAACATTTCTTGAACTGGAAGTTGCAAAGGTTCCCACAAGAACTGCTGGACAACCTGATCCTTGCATGCCTCAGCGCTATCAGTATGTTATGGTAGTCAAGGTTGACCATACATCCTATTGAAACCCAATCTGTGGCACTCTCGTCATGAAGGAAAAAACTTTTTTCATAACGATAAAGATTTCAATTACCAGCAATAGCGATGACTACGCCTTTGAGCCACATCAGGCCTACCTCACACCACGTACATCCCTCATTATCCCGCGAGTGGACAGAAATTTTAGCAAATGGAACAAGGCATGATTTGGGACGAACATACAAGTCACCAGTGTTAACATAACCAGTGATCTGTGAGTAGATTTGCTAACTTATGTTAATTATAAAACTTTTTAAATAACCCGGAACTGAACTCTTACCATCTCGCGACAAACCACCTTCAATTCTGTATACAAAAATGGAGATTAAATGCTTTTGTTAAAGTAAGCCTCAAGTCGCAAATACATCCCGTAATTAACAATCTTTTCTATAAAAGATCCCACGTCCATACTATTATAATACACTTTCTAAACCCCAACAGCATCAATACTCGTCCACATAACAGACAAACATCGATAGGGTTGACTTAGCTATCCTTCTACATAAGTATTACATATCATGATGATAATAAAACTTTCATTCTGCGGTATACTTAACATTTTTAATATATCTTCTTCTTTCGCCATTTGTTATTTTAGGACACTTTTTCTATTTTTACAATCTCATGAGGGGGAATAAACTCCAATCACCACAGAAACCATCTCACGTCCTTTGTCATTCAGGCCTCTTCCACAGTTTGACATTCCATTACCGACGCATTTTATCTCCCATTGCGTTTTTGGTCGTCTTTATGGCCCCAACTTGCAGTGCATTCGGAGACGTCTACCAGTTGGAAACGAGGGGGGGGTTGGGGGGGGGGCATTCTCCCATCTCGCGCCCACCCACCCACCTTTTCTAATACAAGCGAAGTGCTCAAGTCAAGCCAACTTCTTTTCTCACCATCACCCCATTCTCCAATTTTTGATCTAATCGTCTCGCGTTATTCCAGCAGACGAGATCTGATCTCGAGCTCGAAAGTGCGTCCATCCGCTTTTCAACGAGTTCCATTTGAGAAGAAAGAATTACTAGGAAAACAGTCAACAAATTTTTAATTTAAAAAAGGGAAAAAAATTACCCGTCTACAATAAAATGCAAAGTAGAATTCGTTTTCACAAAATTAAAAACCTTCTTTTGAGAGTTGGTGAGGAAAACTCGTTTTAATATTTTAAAAAAATCGATAAGAGTTGTTAGAGTGAAAAAAAATCTTCATCTTTAAAAATGAAAGAAGTTTAAACTGAACAATGAATTTTTTTACTTATAAATTTTTGAATTATATTTATACGTAAAGCTAATTAAAAGATAAACTGGAGAAGCTCAAAAATACGGTTATTTTCATCAAACAACAAAATGTGAGTCGTGAATTCTGAACCACCATGTACTCGAATATCAGTTTAAAATACTTACTAAGAAAACAGTCCCTATTTAGTTAAACTACCTAGTGAATCACACCTTGTATTAAATGATTAAGGCTATCTCCGTAAGATTCTACAACAAAAATATGTTTGCAACAGGTTTTGGCATTTAAACAACTAGTTCCTCGTCAACTCCTATTTATAGAAAACGCATGGAGTTCTTTCATGCATTAGTCTCGTAAGGCCTGTCGTTTAAATTCATTTACAGAAGGTGAGACGAAGTCACAGTCATAAAGATTCTGTATCCCCTTACAGGAAGATGGTAGGACTGTCAACAAACATTAGGTCCCATTATGGTAGGACTGTCCTTATGGTTGAAAGGACCCATTCAGAATAGCTTCGGAATCAGACCATTAAGAACATAAAGTGAGTGATGGCTCAGAAACATCAGTGAAACCTGGGCTTAGGCTGACCGTGAACAAGTGAGTAAGGATTTAAGTGGCATGGACACAAAGCAACTGATGTCATGTTCTATTCATCTGCAAAACAAGAATAGCCCGGCAAAGTTCATCGCCTGTTCATTAAGTTAGTAATGGAAATTCAGTGATTTACTGTATGTCACTCAATCAATGGCAAACTCATCCATGAATCTACTCTTCGGCAGATTTTTTTCCACAGAACTATAAGAAGTAAATACTTACGTTGAGCAGGCCGCCATCACACGGTTTCACTTGCCACTGTGCCCTTCAGAAAGAATGCTCAGATTTATAAGGGATATTTTTCCTGCACTTTATAAATTAGCACCATTGTCGTCTATGGCCAAAAGGTCGACACGATTATCGCATGTTTGTTTTTTTTCTTTTCAATGAAAACGTGGCACCAAAAATACAGGCATCATAGACATTCTAAAAAAGAAGTTCTTTATATTTTTTATTTATGAAATTGGGATCCAATACGTCTATCCAGGGCCTGTATGGCCAGAGGCCGACGAGTTAGGTCCCTGGATGGACCTGGTTTCACGACTGCTGTATGATGGTCACAGCAGCCGGGGGTGGGGGGTGAAGATTGACGATCACTGATGGTCGCCCATCCAGTAACTAGCCGTGCCTGATGTAGCTTAACTTCACAGAAGCTGTGTTCAGTGAAAGCCCACCAGGCCACGGCCTCCCCCGAATTGGTTTGTCAGGTTCAGAATTGGTTTATATCCGAATTTGTCGGGTTCCACTGAGGCTGAATTTTAACTTAAATCAAAATTAACTTGTACTCATTTCTGAGTAATATTTGAGAAATTTCTGCACTACGAATAGAAACCGATAAATGGTAAAAGCAAAAATAGCAGAAGAGAACTCGGGCGGAGATGGGATGAACTAATTTAGGCGATGTTGATCATCAGTACACATCTTAAAAGAAGCTCGCAGAGTGACTGTATTGGACCTGCACGAGAAATTGGTCCAGCCTTTTGGACAGCACAGACTTTTCCATTGTCCGTAGAAAAGAAAATGCTATTGAGCAATGGGTGTGATTTAAAGACTCTTGATTTTAATGATGTACTCTCCTTGACGTATTTCCCCTTCTTTGGACTGCCACTCTGAATTCCGAAAAACAAGATACAGGATTTTTGATGGACTACTTCAGGGTGATTCAGTCAATTTCTGACCATTTCAGTACTATGATTTATTTACCCATTAATGTTTACAAACTTAGCATTTCAGTATGATATTTTAGGCAGTTCGGAGTTTTTATTCCCGCGGAAAAGTCTTGATGGTATGCTCAATGTGGCCACCACGAACGTTTTGAACTGCTCGCAGCCGAATGGTGAAGTTGTTCATAACTCTATCCAGGATTTCTGCATCCACAAGGGTGCAGCAGTCGACGATGCTTTGTCACAGCTGGTCTAGGGTTCTAGGTGCTGTAGTGAACACACTGTCTTTAAGGAAACCCCAGAGATAAAAATCACATGGGTTTAGGTCAGGACTCGTAGGGGGAAAGAAGGGGCAAAGAAAGCCACCCCCGAATCGATCTGGAAAACCTGTTTGAAATGACACGATTTCCGAATTTCTGATTGAGAAAGTCTAGCACTTCATTAGTGGTGTGAGGCCTAGCCCCATCCTGTTGAAACCATTGATGTCGAAGCGGTATACGCCTCCTTCGCAGCTCGGGGATGAAGAAGGTTTCCAACATGTTAAGGTAAGCCTGTGACGTTACGGTGCCCTCAATAAAGAACGGACCAATGATGCCTCTTTTGGAAATCGCGCACCAAGCCAAAACCTTTCATGGATGAAGAGGTGACTTATGGATCTCATGAGGGTGCTGGGAACCCCAAAAACGAATGTTGTGTTTATTAACATCACCTGACAGATGGAAGAAGGCCTCTTCTGACACCCACAGGTTGTCCACAATGTCCTGATTGGTTTCCATTTCTGCTCCAAACTCCATCGCAAATTGTTGTCGCTCCTGTTTTCTAGTGTCTGTTAACTCCTGATAAATATGGATCTTATACTGGAACAGGTGTAAATCCTTTCTCAAAATTCGCCACGTCGTGGTATACGACAGCCCTTCTTCAATGGATAGGCGGCGAACAGATTTTTTGGTAGGGGAATCGACCAACCTTGTGCGAACATGAGCTTCGCTCCCGCCTTTTTTCTTGCCTTTAACACATCCAGTGGCACGAAATTGCTTGACAAAATCCATGATTGCTTGCCTGCCTGGTGCGTCTCGACACTTATACTCCTTCCGGAACTTTCTTTGCACGGTTACAGGTGATTTTGTCTCGAAATACCATTCGACAAACTTGCATTTCTGCTCTGTTGATAAAACGGGCGCCATTTTTCAACAATACGATTTTCATGCAGCGCTGTTGCAACAATACAAACTCCAACTATTTAGAAATTCGATATGGCGCTCATGTTCTTTCAATTGTTTATGCCTAATGCACGTCATTCGAGAGAAATGGTCAGAAATTGACTGAATCACCCTGTACGTGATAAGATGCCATTTTGTCCTTAAAATGTATCATCTATGTCGGAGTAATACGGAAAAATGACATCGAAGAAAATGTTCAACAAAACTATCCTTCTTGCTCAAGTGTAAGCTGGGATGCCTCTAATAGAAGCAGCTACATTTTTTAAGGTAGTCCGTTCAAAAATTTAGAAGTTCACCTCACCTCGGCGGTCGATGAACGCGACTCTCCTATAATTTAACATGAGATAACGAATTTAAAAAATCCTCGCAGGCGCATTTCTGACAGATATCAATAAACAGAATGAAAGCACAGCAAGACTAGAGTTTCCTCTTGGCAAAGGTATAACTTACATATTCGTTCGATTAAAAATCGAATTAATATTCGTGTACTTCTATATCTGCTAGAATTGCCATCTTCGGCGAACTGCTCGAAATTTCATTGGAAGCAGTTTATTTCTCTTCAACGAAAACGCATTATTCTAAGGGAAATTTTAATCTTTTCCTTAATGGAAAAAATTATAATGTGACATGTTCAAAACGGGTTTTCAATAAAACTGAATGTGACATGTTCAATAAAATTATCGCTACTGCCCAGAATTGCCTAATTAAGCAACTAATTAGCGCTCCTCGTTCACGTAGCCAAGTTTTAAGTATTTAAGTAAGATTTTGACAAGCATAAGGAGCGTATTGATTTGGAATAGGCAAGCATTTTAAATTAAAATTAACTTGCACTGGAATGATACTCGAGAACGTTGTCCATTACGAATAAAACCACCAACTAAATGGTAAAAGCAAGAAGAGAGCAAATGACTCTGGCGGAGGGCTTGAAAAATTAATTAAAGCAAGGCGGGATTTTCTGGCCATGTCGATACTCGATGTAGGAGGAGGTAGCAAAATTAATTTTATACAGCCCCACAAGAGGAAATATAAGGGCGTGAAGTCTGAAGTCCTGGTAAACATGCGCCTATCCTTCCATTTATGAGAATTCTCGATGAATTTCTTTTAGAAACTGAGGCTGTTTTAAAAGCACCTCAGAGAAAGAAAACGATCGAAGCTGTCTCAGTTGATCTTTGGCCCATTATGTTGCCTTCCAACATTTCTACAGATATCAGAAGTAGAAGCCATAACAAAAGATTTCCTGTCATAAACATATGGTCGCTTCTTGACGATGACCTTAGAAACGTGAATGATGGCTGATATTTGGCTTCCAGGTCAATTCGAAAACTGCATAGAAAATAAAACCGCATGTACAGTATCAAGTTCAATCATATATATTACTATAATAACTGAAAAAGAGCATACATTCAAATGGGAATATTTATTACGATAAATTACGTTGAAAGTGATCAGCTGCTCAACATTTTATATTCACGTTCTCAGATGAACTGATTTCTATTTACAAATTTTTAAATTTCACTCTTATTTTTTTCCCTCTAGGAAAACGACGACAACAACGGAATTACAACCTTCGAAAGGCTTCCGTCTACTGCCCTGTAGTTATCTGCAATACCCTGTACAAGTACTGTCCGCTTCCCACGAAAATGCCCCTGCGTTGTTGAAAGTGCTCACTGCGCGCGCTGCAGTCGTGGATGCGTACACAGCACTGATAGGGAACACAA
>JAHWFO010031644.1:4516024-4531907 GCA_023313115.1 Rhysida immarginata
AGATACACAAGAACAGACGACGCACATAAAGTAGGAAGAAATCTTGTAATTTCATCAACTTTTTTCAACTGTGTTTCTCATCATCGGACCCTCATCACCAGATTTCTTCCTACTTTAAGAGCGTCGTCTGTTCTTGTGTATCTTCCTGTGTTTCTACTGTGACTGTTATTCTACAAGACTTTCTCTTCACCTGTGCTTTTTTGTTCCACATCTGTTTCCATAAGGCTTTCTCCACATTGGGTGACTTTTATTTTTTATTATTTCGTTTCATTTTTCAATTTTTCATTAAAAGGAGTATTCATTTTTAATCAATTGTATTTACTACAACTCCTACTCTTATATAATTATTGTCATACATTACATACACTACATGATCAAAGGAGTTCGGACACCCCTGCGAACACCTACCGTAATTGTGGGACTGGACTGGGCCCGCTCATCGAGGTGGACGGAAACCTCAATGCTGATGGCTACAGGACCATTCTGGATAACGGGGCACTTCCAGCGCTGTGGGAACACTTCGGTGACGGGCCGTTCCTCTTCCAGCACGACAATGCGCCTTGCCACAAAGCAAGATCCATATCCGACTGGTTTGACGAGATGCGGGTTGAAGAACTGGATTGGCCCGCCCAGAGTCCTGATCTCGAACATCTTCGGGACGAATTGGAACGACGTGTGAGATCCAGGATGGTTCGCCCTACATCTGTCCAGGAACTGACCACGACACTCCTCGAGGAATGGACGTCAATACCTGTGGACAGCATGCCATGTAGGGTGGAGGCAGTGATAGCAGCTCGGGGTGGTCCTACACACTACTGATTGAAACTTTTTTCGGCTTTACGGTACAGCAACAGGTGTCCCAACTCCATTGATCATGCAGTGTACACTAAATACAGTAACTGTATACACTGCTGCTCAAAAGTATTCATACAGTAGCCAATTCCATCGTTTCACAATAAAATGAAAATGATTGTGAGCAATCGTGTTAACCATAAGAAAGATCATCAAAAAGTATTAAGATTTCAATACATTTTATTAATACAGATAATATATAACATTAAGAAAAAAAAACAAACAAACATGTTTTGACATGCTACACAAGCTTTTTACAGAGTTATGGACTAATCTTTTCCCATGCTTTCAATTCACAAATTAGAAGGACAACGGTTCTTCACCATATTTTAGAGTTCTAACCAGCATCTTTCGATTGACTTGGCCATGGCTCCAACAGCTTGATCATAGATGACTTGAAAAATGACTCTGTTGACCGCGAGGTGTATTTTGGATCATAATCCTGCTGCAGAAGATAGCGGCGACCCACAATATTGTGAGCAGAAGGTATCATATGATTCCTTAAAATGTACAACAAAAGGCTTTCACCATCCATGCTTTACAGCAGCCTTCAAGCCTTCACCTCTTAGTGCTTCTCCACACAAACTCACGCCCATCATTGCTGAATAATTTTATTTTCGTTTCGTCTGACCAAATGATGTTTTCGAAATACTACAGCGGTTTATCTATTAATACTTAAGCAAATGCCAATCACTGTTTCTTGTGAATAGACTTCAAAAGTGGCTTCTTCCTTGTTACTTGCGCAAACCTGTCACACCTAGTTCTTTTTGCAGTTTTGAACAATACTATGTATAGCAGAAACAGGAATATTCAGCTGCTTATGAATCTTCTGAATCTTGTACCATTTTCGTGAAACTTGATGATCATTTCACGGACTTCATGAGAATGTTCTTTAGTTTTGCCCATCATGCAGGACACTTTAGGATTAGAACGCTTCACAATAAGTATAAGACGATATTTTCACCTGGATAATCTTGGCGTATGATGTAATCTACTTTCCAGCTTCATTTCGTATTCAATTATTGTTTTACTAAGGACTAACCTTACTTTTAAAGGAGGGATATGAATACTTTTAAGTAGTTGCATCTTGGTCTACTTTTCTGTCAATGAACGAAAAATAAGGAACAGGTCTTGGATTAGCAAAATTGGTAGCGTTTATCGAATTCACTTCTTCATCAGGGTAGTCGTCACCTTTTTTGTTAATCCACGACCTATTCCTTATTTCTCGTTGAATACTTTCGTTCAGCACAATTCTGTTAATAGGTTGTTCCTCTTTATGTACATTATTTGTATTCATAAAATTTATTGAAATCTAATTACTTTTGATGCTCTTTCATATGGTTAAAACGGTTCCTCATAAACATGTTAATTTAATTGTGAAACGGTGTACTTGGCTTAGGGATGAATACTTTTGAGCATCAGTGTACATATAGCGATAAGTTATACAGTGGTTTTCAACCTTTGGGTCGCGAAATAATAGAAAAATCATATATACAATACGGAAATATTAGAATTTTATAATTGAGCGGTACAAACAAATTTGTTGGGAAACGCCGAGTTTGAATTGGTTTGAGAAGCCTGGGTTATTAATTTTGTACGGCATTCATTATTTTCACAACAACATATTTATTTTTTTAAATACAGTATAATAAGCTTGTGACATTGTTCTTACTTAAGTACAATAAAGTGTAGTTCAAAATTGTTGATTGCTTTAAAGTTCTTTTAATATTTCTTTATTGTGGCACATTCGAGCGTTCTGAAGAAATTTATTTGTTGCGATAAGGAATCTTTCAAGAACATTCAACACATGAAATATTTCTTTTTGGGAGATTAACTCTTCCCAGTCAGAAATGATGCTTCTTCATTTTCAAAGTCATCACTTCATCACATACTGCTACTGAAGAATCAGCTTCTACGAATTCTTCAAATTCTGCGTTTCCATGGCGCTAGAAATCTCATTCCAAAATTGTTTAAATGCTGGCGGAAAGATTTTTAAATAAATCCATCCGCTCTATGAAATCGTGTTGGCTAGTTTTCATAAATGTACTTCGTAATAAAGAAGTAAAAAATGCATTTATTTGTGCGAGAATGAGATTTGTTTCAACTTGTTATAGAGGAGTTTCGTTACATTACAGGCGGAACGAGCAAATTACTAAAGGAGTTCGCTAAGTAGAGGTTATAGTGTCTATTCAATCATATTTAATAGTCACATTAATAAATATTCCGACTGTTTAATATCTTCCATTTCAACAACACCGTGCCCGATTTAGATAGAAACGAGTCTTGCTGACTGTAGAGAGAGAAAGAGTGAGTCAATTGGTGAATCCCGACCCCCTACTCTTCAACAACAGAAAAAAAAAATAACGTTCTAGCTGACACTTTCGTTTTTTCTTAAGCTTTCTTAATTTAATTTATGGATTTGGGAACTTGACACCACACAATCAATAGCTATCAAGAGATACTGGAAAAGGCGCCGGAATTACCCTTAATTAACTCGGGCGAGGAATGAATAGAGTCTTCCTTTGATTGTTTCCGTTTACTTTAATTCTAAATTTGTGCAAGTTAATTACCAGCAACATTCAACCTCTAAAGAGCCTCAGATTAATTACGTGCAAGTGCTGAGTGTCAAAGGAAAGACAGGGCGAATAATAAGGCCTTCTAATAAAGAAATAAGAAAAGGTCATTGATAATGTTTTTCCCCCACATACTCGAATAATGTTTACGTAAACAGAATTAACTTCCCCATGTAATTAGAATTTTCTCCCAACTGGCTCTAATGTCTGTCAATTAGCTTCACACAGTGGAGACTGAAAGGCAATATTTCGAACCTACATGGTGTAAATGAAGCTAGTCGGATAAGAACCAATATCGGGCAAACACTACACAGCAATGCTAACTTTGTTGATGGATTCCGAAATCTTTACGAAAACAAACTAAATCGGTCCATTAGTTAATTATTTATTTTAAATTTGGTTAATCAGTTAAAGTTAGAGCTTTAGCCATAACAACAAATTAGAATATACCATAAGTTAAGTATACAGCGTGAAAGATTTACAGGATGGGTATAAAGTTATAACTAGAAAATCTATCCCTATGCGATTTGAAACAATGAAACCAGAAATATCAAAGTTTATATACAAATCATAGTCATGCCACTACGAATCAGTCCACCTCGATAAGAGCTCCTTTTGTGGCCAGGTGGTACTCAATCTTTATTGCTATACACCTTATCCTTAATATGCTTCCCCCCCCCCCCCCCCAAGAAAATCGAGGATGGTTAAATCAGGTGAATGTGGCAACCAAGATATTGGGTCATCACGTTCTATCCATTTGTCTGGGAAATGTTGATCGAGAGTGTCCCGAACGACAAGTCCCCAAAGAGGAGGTGCGGCCTCCTGTTGGAAAAATTGATGTTTTTCCATGATTGGCAATGCGTAATTTTCCAGCATGTTCAGGTAATTTTGTGTTCTTCACTGTTTTTTCAGTGAAGAAGAACGGTCCTCTCATCTCCGTTCGCATATTGCGCACCACAGGTTCACTTTCTCGCCGTCCTGCTTATGATCGCGTGTAAGGCGTGGATTTTCCGATCCCTATATCCGGCAATTATGTCTATTAACTTTTCCAGAGACGCAAAATGTTGCCTCGTCACTAAAACCAATCTTGGAAAGGAAAGCATTGTCATTGTGGATTCTGTCAAGCATTGCTCCTGCAAAGGCAAAACGTTCCAGTTTGTGGTCCTATTCCAGATCATGAATAATGTGAATTTTATAGGACTACAACTTCAAAAGAGCATGCAAAACCTAACGGATAGGGCTCCTTGGAACGTTCAGTTCCAAAGTTGCATGCGTTTAGATTTCGCTGGGTGCGGGTGAACGCTTCTGTAATTTTTGCAACGCTTTCATTCGACGTCGATGGTCTTCCCATTTGGTGTAATGCAGGTTGATGACTCTTATCAGATGGGTCTTCCGTCGGTGAACTTTAATCGAAGATTTTTTTTAATTCCCAAAACCATAGCACACATTGCTATCCGCTCGGGAGTCGCCATTTTGATGATGATGCAATACCACGTTCATTGTTGCAAACCGCGTAGAGATAGTTATAACGTTATAAACTTTTTTTTTACGGTACCAATAATTTATACCAACCCTGTATATTTAGAGTGATATACGTAAATATAAAACTATGTTCGGTCGTTAAATTTATAACAACATTGGTAGAGTCGTTGCAATACTATAAGGGGTGAACAGTTTCCTTTATCCAGTCATCTTACTTTTTCATCGTACCCAAACTATATTACTTATTGCCATTCGTTGTATTTTATCCAATATCAAATTACTCCATTGCCTGAATATAAGGGCGAGAAGCCTCTAGAGTGCATCCTTGATAAAGCAGGGAATAAATGGCGAATGTAGCCGGACACTCTGTTCTCCCGTTATTGTATTGCAAAGTCTCCACTAATTTCAAAACTCTGTTTATTTCGAGATGCCATAAAAGAATAAAAACTGACAGAATTAGAATTATTTTGCACCACCCTTATGTTCTGTGTCGCAGCCAATCTCCTTATTCTGACGACATGGCAGACGCAATATTTGTTACCGTCTCCTTTTCCGCAGACAGAAATTACTAATTTTCATTAATAATTCATTAATCATTAAGAAATTACTGCTCTCTGTTTGGAAAGCATCTCGCTCACAAAACTCCATCTTGAAAGCTAGCTGTTTCGTTGCTAACTAGCGGAAGACGATGGATATACAAGAGCTAGTGTGTGGGAAGTTTAAAGAAAAAGAAATCTAGGCATTAAATATTTTATATCTCCAACAAAATTAGCCAAGGAAAAAAAATCTGGTGCATTACTTATTCAACGCTTTTCTTAGAAAAAGGAGTTGCATACGACGCTCAACTGATTGGTACAGGGTCTTGCAATATTTAGCGCAAATGGAATTCAAGGGTTAATAAGACAGAGATAATAGTGGATAGTGTTTAGAATAAATACAATGTAGACTTTACATCCTGATTTCAATCTAACAAGAAAGGGTCACGATGCGTTGTCACTAAAATCTGATCAAGCTTGATCAATTGCACACATGCTTAAGATCAGTCCACAATATCATTATCCTTATCACTAATTGAAAATATTTAATAACTAGGCCGAAGAAGGCAATGAAGAAATTTCATATCGGAATTCTGAGAATTGATTGTCTGAATTTTTAATATTCTTCTATGCGAGCCCCCCCCCCCCGGGAATCTTTTCTCAGGAAATCGTGAAATTGCAAAAATGAAAACTGATATTTCCTCTGCGAGTTTAATTTCGTGCTCCGAATTGATTATGGTTGGACTGACTCTCTTATCATTTGGCTGACTTTGTGCATCTGCGTTTGTGTGTGTGGGGGGGGGGGGACGACGACTGGGAAAGTATCGGTGTTCTTGAAACTTTATTTAGTCTTACATTTAAGTTACGGTAAAAATTTATATAAGATAAAATACTGATGTAAATCACCACCTGATGAATATATTTCTTACAAGAAGAGGAACGGTATATTGTTTATTGCATTAAACATTAAAAATAAAATTTTTTTCAGAGTTATAGGCCCCACTAATAATCATTTTTTTAATAAGTATATCTACACGAAATACGAATATGACTATGAACTCATACTATGAGAATGAACAGTGGAGTAACGATGAGAGGGGGAGGGGGAGGGCTTGATGCTCCGGACGCAATTTATCTGCAGCGAAATTTGCAAAATTCAAAATGACGGATTCAATAAGTCTGCCATGGAAATATGAAACTGTTATTACTGTATGAATTTATTGACAACAATTTGAAAATATTGTGCTCCTGGATCTCCTCATGAGAACTGCTCTCCAGAAAGAGCGTTCTGCATGGATCTAAACAAATGGTAATCTGATGGTGCCATGTCTGGTAAATGCCAAGTGCTTCTCTTGTGTCTTTGAAGATCTTATCTGGTTAAGCTCTTTGCAATGTCTCTTTCAATTCATATCGGACCCAATTTCCTTGCTTTTGAACCATTCCCATTGCATGTTGAGTTGGGATATTCCATTGCTAACCCTGTTTCTATTTGGCAAGCACCTTCACCCAATCTGGATCTTTAAATATTTTGGTGCACCTTCACGTTCTTTGTCTTCCACGTCAAAAACATTATTTTTGAATTGACTGACCCATTTTCTACATGTATTTTCTGGTAGAGTATGCTCACTATAGGCTTCCACAAATTAAAAAGAAGTAATGCAGTAAAATTTCCAGTAGATGCTGTTTTTTGGCACAAAATTCGACATTTTCTATGCATTTAAAAACAACGATGTTCACATTTCAATGAAATGTCCTACACTAATTATCAAAACTTGTTTCAAAGACTTTATTATACACTTGTTGCCATTCTCAAATACAGGGTGATTATAATTAAAGTGACACCATTTAGACCCTTCTAGCGGCCGTTCTGGTAATCAGATTTTGACGAAACTTGAGATATATGTTATACAGACCGTGGGGAAGATAATTTTGCAATAAATAAAATTAGTTCACATTTTGACCGCTACGTCAAAATATGGCGCTGATCATGTAAGAAACCATCTGAGAATTTTTTACTCAATCAGAGACGTTATGCAAATGAGATGTAAAATTAGAAAAGCTTTAAAATGACAGTGAAATTAAATGTAAAGTCATTCTTCACAATGGCTTTAGCTAAAAAAAGATCGAGCTTTATTGGTGAAGTTGTTTTACCAGAACTGCAATAATGCTTCTGCTGCACTAAGAGAATATCGACGTCTGAAAAACTTGCGAAATGGGCCTATGTCCATTAATGGTTTAAAAAAAGATTAAGAAATTTGAAGAAACTGGTGAATTGGGTGTGCTGTCAGGGAGAGGACGAAAACGAATTGCAAATGAGACTGTGGAAGACGTTGCTGCTGCTGTAGTGGAGAGCGCTTCAAGTTCCCGATATTCTTCAGCAAGTGCTCGAGCCGTATTTGTCTATTCCGTGGTCTACGGTACAAAAAGTTTTGCGTTCCATTGTAAAGTGGTATTCATACAAGATCCAGGTGGTTCAAAAGTTGCTTCATGAAGATCCGGAAAAACGCACTGATTTTGCTTGCCAGTTTCTGGCTAGAATAGCCGTCGATAACGCATGGCCATGGAACATTTTGTGGTCAGATGAAGCGCATTTTACACTAGACGGATTAGTGAATGCTCAAAACTGTCGCATCTGAGGTACTGAAAAGCCGATGGTTGTGCATGAAAAGCTTTTGCACTCTGATTACGTGACTGTATGGTGCGGATTGACTTCACATTTCATTCTTGGCCCCTTTTTCTTTGAAGAGAACACTCCTCAAGACACTAAAAGATGTTCAATCACTGGTGCTCGTTACTGCGAACTTCTGCAGCAGAAAGTCATTCCTGCTTTACAAGAAAGACAATGTTTAGACACTACTGTCTTTATGCAAGATGGTGCAACACCCCACATTGCACGACAAGTGAAGGAACTGCATCATGCTCATTTTGGAGATGATCGGGTGATTTCGAGAACTTTTCCAACTGCATAGCCTCCTCGTTCCAATAAACTCTTGTGACTTCTGGTTGTGGGGATATTTGAAATATAATGTCTACGGAGGAAGAATACGGACTGTCCCTGAAATGAAAGCAAGCATAACACGCCATGTCACTGCGATTCCTCAGGAAACCCTTCGCTCTACTGTGGAAAATGCAATAATGCGCTTTGAACATGCCATTGACACAAATGGAATGCACATTGAACAAATGCTCTGATTTTATATATTTCTCTGCTTCTAACTTGTTTTTGTTATTATTCATGCGCCATATTTTGACGTAGCGGTCAAAATGTGAACTAATTATTTTTTATTGCAAAATTCTCTTCCCCATGGTCTGTATAACATATATCTAAAGTTTCGTCAAAATCTGATTACCAGAACGGCCGCTCGAAGGGTCTAAATGGTGTTACTTTAATTATAACCATCCTGTACATGAAATCTGTGCTAATTACGCCATCTCTTAGGAAAACATTTAAACTTATTTGTACACCATTATGAAAAGTTTTCATCTAGTGCTGACTTAAACACGCGTCTTCCTAATACAAACTGGTATCGAAATTCAAACGTGAACTACTCAAGAAATCTGCAACTTAAAGAGCATCAAAGAACGAAACCAACGAGAGTTCCAAGAAAACGCGATATCCTTCGCTGATGAAAAGAAAGGAAAAAAAATTATCAACCAAATGTTAAGAGTTCCAAATCCAACCAAAATCAATTCGGAACACGAAATTAAACTCACAGAGGAAATATTAATTTTCACTTTTCCAATTTCATTATTTTCTGACCTCCTCCCTCCTGTTAGAAGAATATTGCGAACTTAGTCGAATAATTTTCAGCCTCGTAATACGATACATAGCCTACAGTATGAAATTTCTTCATTGCTTCTTGAGCCAAAATATTAATCTACCCTTTAAACATTCCCGTTTCAATTAGTTTGGACTGAGTTTCAGCAGATCTCCAAATGATTGCTAATTACAGCAAAAAGAAATTCGATTTTCTCTTTTTAATTTGCTTTCCAGATCCATTCTAATGGAGCTTCGTTTCCCAGTACAATAACGTAAAAAGCTTCTGCGATGTCAAGAAGTCAAGTCGAGTCGAGTTTAATAAGTATTCCTAGGGAGATAAGATTATTATCGCTTTCAGAGATGCTATTCATTTGTTTTAGCTCTGGGCTTTTATTATTCGATCAAATGAAGTAATTTTTTAACACACAATAAACTTTGCACCGCGGGGGCTGTAAAATAACTTAACATTCCCGCTTCATAGCTTGTAATAAAATTTCTGTAAAACACTCCCAGATAATGAAGCCATTCAGCTGCTTCTAAACCACTGCTTAACCAACGGTGCACGAGGAATAATACAATTGTCATCCATGAAGAAGCCGACGTATACAGCATTGCAAGAAGGACTTGGTCAGGAACAATTTTAAAATAGTCCATAGAACGCATCCGGCCTTCCATGAATATCAAGAGTCCAGTTCCATACAACAGAATAAATTGTAATCGCGGAATCGTACATTCGCAAGGCCTACCACCAGGTCATGAAACGGATTCAAAAAAGAAAAAGATTTTTTTCTGCTGGGGGTGGGGGGGGGGGTCCTTAAAACCTTAATTACTCCAAAATGGCTCTTCGCAGCCAAGCAGTTTCTTTTCAAAAACAGGTTCGTTTCAATGAGAGGAGGCTGGTCATATCGTTTTATTGTGTTTGGATCGATGAAATGAATGCTTCTGCCATTTCTTCATTTTTAGAAAAAAAATGTATTTCTCTGAAGAGGTTTAGCCCATTTCCATGAAAAATACGTAAATGCATAGTTTAAGGATTCCTCTAAGTACGAAATAATTTTTTTATTAAAAATCGAGTCGTTAATAACTCCAAACGGTTCATCAGAGCCAAAAAAGTCATTTACAAAAAAAAAAGTACGTACAGTCGGGTACAAAAAGGTTTTTACCTGCTCCGTAGGAACTGGGCTTACCGGATGT
Organism: Rhysida immarginata; assembly: GCA_023313115.1. Classification (NCBI taxonomy): domain Eukaryota; kingdom Metazoa; phylum Arthropoda; class Chilopoda; order Scolopendromorpha; family Scolopendridae; genus Rhysida; species Rhysida immarginata. Next base: position 4,526,422 of record JAHWFO010031644.1, read on the forward strand.
TGATCAGTTGCAAAATCAGGTACTTTTACTGAGTCAAGGCAGATTAGACTGGACCTGTCCCTTCTGAATGAAAATAGGATAGCAGGTATGTGCTATTCACGTGCTCAACTATGACTTAAGTCTAAACCTTTTTGCACCCGACTCTACATATCGAGTATTGTTTCGCTGGTTTGAACGCTACGGCCATTTTTAGACCTTATTGAGTGATAGGCCAATAAGTTCCATTCCATGACACCACTGTCTCAAGTTTTGTTGAGATTGACATCACGAGTGAAGCGGTTCAAAATTTCTGCCTGCAATCTTATTTTATAGTTTTCTTCTCGACGTAATAAAAACTCGGCGGATAAAAAAGCCATTTGACGAAATTGAAAAAAAAAAAAAAAAATTAACGGCGAAAGGATACGATGTTGTGCACTATGTCTAATAAGCGACCTTTTTCGGTGACGTCACTCTCAACTGAAATTGAGACAAGAGTATAGAACCTTCATAGCTAACAATACCGTTACAACAAATTTGTTGTTGTTGTCGAGTTCCATCAAGTCGAAATCGACTTCTGGTGACTGCATGGACATTTGCTGTCCATTCCCAGTTTTCTAGGGAAGAGTGATAATGCGGTGGTTTCCCGTTGCCTTCCGCATGATGAAAGGATGATAATGAAAAGGGACAAACACAAACATCCATGCCCTCGGCGGAATTCGAATCCGCGACTCGCTGATTTCGAGAGCGGAAAGACCTGCGCCTTAACCCTCTCGGCCACCAAATTACCAGGATTATATTTCCCCTACCAATTAGGAGCATAATTATAGACTGCCAAAACTGTAATACAGCTCTAGTACTGTATTATAAATCATAAACGCTATGCTATAGCTACTATGTTGTATGGTCGGTCCGGGATGTTATTATTGCAAAACAGATCGGTTCCTAATCTCACAATTAGATAAATACTCGCGAGACTGCCTGTTCCAACGAGATGCTGTACACAAAACCTGCCTGAGCTAAGGCGGCACTTTCTTGCTGCTGCTGAAGCCATCGATGCAGACATGGTAGCTCGCGTATGACGAGAATCAGATTATTGCCTGGACATCTGTCGTAACGATTGGTCCAATTTAGATAATTTTTTCAAATTTATGCTTATTATTCAGTCTACTAAATGCACATATACCGGGTGATCAAAATAAAGCGTTCCGAATTGTTATCTCGGAAATAAAGCGTTATCGAACACATATTTTTTGAAAATTTTTGAACAAATGTTGCATCATATGAAGGGGGCAATATGATGGTATTTTTTATTTTCTATTAGGTCGACGTTTTCAAGCTTATTTGAAGATCAATTTCACTATTTTTAAATGGATAGCTATTTTTGTTTACCGGCAATTAATTCCACATTAATAAATAGCGCCTTTTTGTCGGAAACCTTTTTTTATCCTACCCAAACTTTTTCGAAGATATTTAACAAAACCATATGCGAGACTGGAAGGACATCAATTTGAACACAATAGGATATTGGCATTTTAATTTCCAAATTTGTTTTTGAATGTCATTAGAAACCCAGACAAACAAATTTTTTGGACAAAACATTGTTATTAGTTTGTTTATTACAAACAAATTATTTAGAGAAAAAGGTTTTGTTATTTGATTTTCAATAAAATGTTATTACACCAAACATGAGTTCAAAAGTGATGCCAACCATGTAATAACCTTCAAAAGTCCACTAAATTAACAATCGAAAATTGTATCTCATGATTAACTTAGAATAAGGCTTTGCTTCCGAAGAAAATTTGCCCCCTTCATATAGTACAACATTTGTTCAAAAAGTTCTTTTCGATAACGCTTTGTTTCCGAGAAAAAAATTCTCAACGTTTTATTTTGTATTGAATATCGATTATCGATAGCTATGGTTTTTCGATAGTATCCGTCGAAATATTGACCACTGATCAATACAAAAATTTATTGATATTATGTTTACTAAAAAACTGTTTTGGTTCCCTTTTGGCTATGACTCACCATTTTCGAGATATAGCATCTTATATCGGAATTTCGGGTTTTGGTCGATATCTCGGGAACTATTGGTCACACAGAAATTTGGATGCGATATTCATAATCAGCGATGAAAGGCACATTCATTTCATACACTACCCTATCAAAAGTCATGGGACATCATCACTTTAATAGAAACACGTATACATATTTTAGAATCTTGTTGGTCCACCTTTTGCTGCTATCACAGCTTCTACTTTTTGGGGCATACTGTCCACAAGTTTTTGATACGTTTCGACAGGTAATTTTCGCCATTCTGCCATAAGTGTCTTGGACAGTTCGGTCACGGATTTCGGGCGTTCCACACATGCGCGCAATCGACGTTCCAACACGTCCCACAGATGTTCGATGGGGTTCAGATTGGGGCTCTGTGTAGGCCAGTCAAGTTCTCGAACCCCCCTTTTTATCAAACCATATGCCTACAGCCCTTGCTTTATCGTGCTGAAACAGAAAAGGACCATTGCCTATGTGCTGCCAGAGAGATGGGAGTGCTGCGTTGTCCAGAATGTCTTGGTAAAGCTCTGCGTTTAGATGTCCGTCCACAGAAACTATTGCACCCAACCCATACAATGAAAAGCACCCCAACACCATCACCGACCCTCCGCCGAACTTCACCGTGGGCACAACACAGCTTGGCAAATAACGTTCGCCGAGCGTTCGCCATACCCAAACCCGTCCATCCGATTGCCAGATGGTGTAGCGGGACTCATCACTCGATTCAACCATTCGCCATTGATCCAGAGTCCAATGTCGTCGCTCTTTGCACCATTGCAATCTCCTCGCTGCGTTGCTGGTGCTGATGTGAGGTTTGTGGGCTGTCGCTCTGCCATAAAAACCCATTGCATGCAGTTCCCTGCGAACAGTCAGGGTGCGAACAGTTGCTCCCGTCGACTCTCTGAACGTTCTTGTCAGTCTATCAAGCGATGTGTGACGGTTTGCAGTGACCACTTTACGAAGAGCCCTTTGGTCTTTGGCCGACATGATCTTGGGTCTTCCAGTCCTAAGCGGAACACTTGTGGTGCCTTTCTCTTTCCATGCCCGAATGACGTTGTGAACGGTCGATTTCGGGATGTTTAGGAGGGTAGACGTCTTTCTAACAGTTTTGCCTGCGAGATGGCACCCAACAATTGTACCTCTTTGGAAGTCTGAAAGCTCTTTTCTTTGAGACATTCTTACAGCATTCACACAAGCATCATCTCATAATAGCATACTCTCTGTTATGTAGTGCTGGGAAGAATGCCAACAATGAAATTGCAAAGGAATCTCCCATTTTCATGCAAATCAGGGTTGTCCCATGACTTTTCATAGGGTAGTGTTAAATCAGCTTAAAAAAAAGTGCAGACAGACAGACAGAAATATAGGATTCAGTAACAAACTTGATAAATTTCGCTGATAAAATTTTGCTCTCGCCTTGATTTCTTTTTTCACCAAGAATGCGTTAATGTTTTCACCCTCAAATGAAAAATTATCAAAACAAATTCCAAACCTTTATACTGAGAAAGAAATACAAAATCCTTTCATATAAAACAAAAATTAAACATCTCAGACATATTCAAATTTTTAAATTATTAGACAAAAAAAAAAAAAAAACATATCGACCACCCTATGATTTCCTCCTCTTCTTACCTAATACGTTCCAGGCGGGATCAACGAAGTGAGTGGAAGGTAAAAGGATGAGATCGTCGTGGATCTCCCAACCGCAGGGGACGTCCGCCACCAGGTCGTTGGTCCACGCTCCCCGGGCTTCCATCTCGCTGCGTAGGCGCATTAACATGGTCTCCCTCGGTGCGACCACTTTGGCCCCTTTCGACAACGGAAGATGATGGTATTCCAAACGGATATCCGGGTAGATGGACTGCAAATCGCTGATGGATCCCACGACCGGCAGTGCCATCCATCCAGTCTCTAATGACACCATAGCTCGAGTAGAATCGTAAAAACCATCACGTTCGAATCGCTTCCTACAAAGAATTATAAGAATTACCATATTAGTTATGTTTAAGAACAATACAGAAACGGAGAAAAAAACAGGCATGGATTACTACCAATAGTGAAAAGCATAAACCTCATTAAAGAAGAGCTGATGGACGAATAGCTTGACTTTGATTGATTAGGAAATGGAGAGAAGGGAACAACAACAAGAAAAAGAAGGAGGGGGTAGAGAAGGTTACTGAAGATCGATAAATGGAACTCATTCGTATTCGACGGGATCCCCGTCGAGTTTAATGTTTACTAAGCCGCCAATGGTGCTAGGATGACAGAGCGAAACCAAGATTATATGGATCTTTGCCGCTTACTGCCACAAGATGTACCATAATTTATTTCCTCTCGTCTTCCTTTTTTTTATAATAAAACATAAGGGACATCTAAATTTCATTTATTTATTTCTTAAAATAAACATTCCTGGAAAAAATGATAAGACCACCCTGAAAATAAAAATCAGTTAAATAATTTGCAATTTAGACGTTAGAGTTGTTTAAAGGGAAAAAAATAATAATAAATTAGAAATTTTTATACAATTGAAAAATTTCAGTCTGAAAAGAATTCTGCCTGGAAATAAATTTAAGACCACTTGCAAAAAACATTAGCAAAACTCAAACTTGGTTTGTTTACCATTAAACTTAATTACTTCAATTAAGCGATCAGTCATTGAATTACAGAACTTTTTAAATCTATTAGTTGGAATATAACCACGCACGAATAAGAGCATCCTTCAGTTTAGTCGCGTCTATTGAGTAGAGGAAAAGGTGGCAATGTGGCTCCCTGCTGGTAAATTGTACCCCCAGCTTAATAAATCAACTATTAATGCATCTAAGAAATGGGTAGAATATCCAATAAAACAAAATTTAAGGTATAGATATCGCATCCTGTCGGTAAAGAAGTACTATCAACGCACGATAGGGATGAAAGTTTTTTTGGCGAATGTATTTTGTTTTAATTATTTCAAGAAATATGGTTGTAATACTATATAACTGATAATGTTCCGTCTGTGATATATTGAAGGGGCTTTTTTCCTTAGACCCTATTAATGTTGTTTGTAATCAACATTTTGGTTTCTTCGTTTTATTTGGTGGTGAATGCGGTCATAGCCGTAACAGAACCCAGTCTCCGTAGAGGTTGTGTACGAGGGAGAAGTAGTCGTACCAGAGCCCAGAGAGCGGCTTCACCTACGAACAGAAGTAAGGAAGAGAAAGAAAAGAGGAAATTACAGATAATGATTCCGAGTAAATAATAATAATTATTAACTGGAGAAGCGTCTCCAAGCATAGGTAATGATTTTTCAATTGAAAAATGGAAGGAAAAATTCTGCGACCCGGATTCGAACCAGGAACCTCGACTATCACGGCCGATGCCTCTACCAATTGGGCTATCGCAGACACCACGGACAGCCAAGCTGTCTCAAGGTGTCTTAAAGACAACCAAGTTGTCACGGTTGAAAGCCCAATGGG
>JAHWFO010031644.1:4532307-4561034 GCA_023313115.1 Rhysida immarginata
CCCCCCCCCCCCATTGGTCCTAAACTTATACCAATTAGATAAATTGTAAAGATTTTTAACAAGCAACAATTTTACAAATTTACATTTACAAACTTCAATATAGGAAAGACCCCAGAACCATCACTTTCTTGGGGAGGGGATATTTGAAATAACTTATATTAGCCAAACCACCTGATTAGCCCCCCCCCCCCCCCTGACCAAGTTCTAGATCTGTCACTGGGGATTGTATGATGGCCACTCTAAAACGTTAATTGAATGCTGTTCTAACTATTGGCTGTATATAACATGCAATTGTCTCGCTAGAAGACAAAATTTAAGTCATCCCTTAGAGGTAAAAGATGACTAACTTGGAAATCTAAAGCAATCCCAGTGTATCTTGGTAATCTAAAGCATTAGATTTGGCCTTAATAAATGCTACCTGTGATTTTCCAGATGTTGTAAATGCACACCAAATCATAACAGATCAGCAACCATGACCCTTCGTGAAATTAATTTCTCCTCTGGTCGTATGTCATGCCAGTAGCATTGGATTCCATCTGGCCCAGCAAGGTTAAATTCCTTTCCATCACTGAATGCAACACGGTTCCATAACTCACTAGTATCTACACGAGCTCTTGCAAACTTGATTCTGGCCTCCATATTCTTAGGAGTCAGCCTTGTTTTGCCTTCATTTTGGTATTAATGTAATTTCCATTTGAATGTAGAACACTTCTGGTTGTTCTAGAAGTGACAGGTAAATCCAGAGCTGCAGTAATTATAGATGATGATGCACCTGTTGATGTTGCTATTCACAAAATGCTTCGTTTATCTCTCTCCGATAATTTTGGTAGACTTTTTCAGACCATACATGTGAGGATTCTCTAGAAAATTGTGAACAACGCTTTTCGACTTTCCAATTAGTGCAGTAATTTCACGCTCAGATTTACCACACTCATGGTAAGCAGTTATTTGGCCTCTTTGAGCCTGGGATAACCATAAACTTTTGCCAATTTCTAATAAATTACACTTGAAACCATTTAGCATAATGCAATGATATTGGATCATTTTATGTAAACATTTCAAGGGGTGGTCTTAAGTTTATTTCCAGTCATATTTTGTTTCAAACATTAAATTCTTTAAACAACTCTAATACATCAGTTGTGTACATCTAAATTACAAATTATTTAACTAACTTTTATTTTCAAGATGGTCTTGTCATTTTTTTTTCAGGATCGTATAGTTTATTAAAATGAACATAGAGAGTGTGTCTAAAAAGTCCGACCGGTCGCGACCAGTCAAAGCCCCGTCACAAAGCTCATTTTGGAGCCACCAGTGACTGACTCGAAATTTTGACTATGTCCGATCGACGCGGGAACGATGCAGGCATACGTAGCTGGCTTTATTCATTTTAAATTGTCTCCCGATTCGGACGACCCTCATAACGTAACCGGTCGCGCTAATTGCGACCAGTAATCCAAAGCCGATCGCGATTAGCGCGACCGGTCGCATTATGAATCGAGGCTCGTCCGAATCGGGAGAAAATTTGTGACGAGCCTGCTTCGTTCCCGAGTCGACCGGTCAAATTTTCGAGTCAGTCACTGTTGGCTCCAAAATGAGCTTTGTGACGGGCTCAACAGTGACTGAACTGTTGGTTCCAAAATTTCGCGACCGGTTGGACTTTTTAGACACACCCAACGATATGAAATGAGTAGATCGCTTATGTGGCCGCCGTCTTTGGGGCAATTTGAAGGCGGCGAAAAGTGGAACTAATCTCTATTGTTAGTGTAGGCGCCATTACTGTGGTTGGCAGAACAACATCGCCAGCCAAAGCGCCACTACTCTATATCCGCTTTATTGCCAGCTGAGAAAGCACCCCCCAACCCACCAACATCGTGCTTGTAGTCTGAAATTTCTTAAGCGACCTCTTCCAAATTTAGATGCTTTTTAATAAATGCCGTATATAATTTCATAAATATCTTTAAAGTTTAAACAATCATTCTGGTATCACTGAAACGACGGTAACATGGTTGAATATCGACATCTTTTATGTATCAACGACCACGATATAAAAGATGACCAGGATTTTTACATGAGAAAAACATTTTAAGACGCAGAAAGATAAAAACACACCTGTGAAAGGTCAGTGGTGAACCTTTAATATATCTATTACTACAATTTAAAGCAATGGCCGACAGGCTTTCAAATGGGGACGCGATGGTGGCGCTGAAAGCAGCTCATGAGCGATCTACTCATTTCATATCGATGGATACACCCTAAATTATTCATTGTTTATATAGTTTATACATTTATCACTGACTCGCACTTGTTGAAGCGGAGGATGCAAACAACTGAGACCGGGGAGACCTCTACTGGCAACCTCAACAAACTTGATGATCTCCTCTTTCGAATGGTAGGCAGATCGTGAACGGTTGCTTATTATAGCAATTGGAAATCGGGTACAGACTTGTAAATAATGACTGATATCACCAGGAGTATTCACACAAGGCAGAACGTGGATTTTTGCCTTAATCGGCAGAATAATGTACAATATTGATATAAAAACGCATAATAACTAAAAATTTTATATATGTTGAGAATTTTTATTTTAATATGAAATGTATTCAACTCAGAACAAAAGCAAATTGGTTTTAAAGAGATAACCTTAAATTTAATATTTTTATCGAAAAATAGAATAAACTAACTCATCAGTGCTCTTCTTACTGTGTATAATGAACTATTCACTTCTCAGTCAAACTATCTCCCCGCAGGAGTCGTGTCCTTATCTTTGGTGAAGGGAGAGATTGCCATCTCCCAAAATAGAAAAGAAGAATAATGGAGGAGACTGAGAACACACACACGCCGTCGCCCTTTTTCTCCGACCGAATAGGTTCGGCAGCGAGAAAGAACTGGTTCAATCATGCGAATACTTCCTGAAGAGATCGAAAACGATGAATGTATGATTAATTGCTTCGACTGGCGCTGGACGGAGCACTCACTTCCATTATCCTAACGTCTTCACTAGGCAACACGTAAATGTACCTAGAACAAAATCCCTTGAAGTAATCGAGGCTGTAAATTTACAAATAAAATTCATAAAACACAGATTGAACTCGTATATCAATGCGAAAATTTTCTACATTTCAAATGCTTGCTATCCAAAACGTGGCAGTATGTGATTACTTGATTAAGGGACCATTTTTCAAAGGTATAACTTGATATTATTTTTCCTTATTTTAAATCAAGTAGTTGAACTGTTTTAAGACACAGGAATGTCATAATTTAATACAAGTACTTTATTAAATGTAAGGAAAGTTGAAATATAGTTTGTTTGGAAAAAGCTAACGTTTCGGATTGTGTCTCGTCCTTCTTTTCTTCTACATCCATTATTTAAGGAAAATATAACTCCAGAATGAATCATGTCAAAATGGACTACAAAGATATAAGGGAATGGATTAAGGTCCTAAGAGAAATACGTGCGTTTTTCATCCAATAAAAATATCGATAGTTGGAATATCGAATTCCTGAAAACGAAGACGTGGATCAAGAACTTCGCTGCTAGGCAACGGAGTAAGGCCAATTAAGAGTCTTTTCCACCATTTTTCTACATTCAATTCATTCATCTAACAACAAGATAATTCGTAACAGAAGGTGGATGAAAATGGCAGCCTTCACTTTAAAAAAAAAAATTCTACTAGATGTCAGTAAAATTAAGATGGAGAAAATGTTAAAGTTCCCTCATTTGAACGGGAACAGTGACCGGAAAATCCGTGATGAAATGACGGCTGTTTATGGTAATGATTTCCCATCATATTACACTGTTGTGAGGTGGAAAAGGAATTTCCAAACAAGCCACATGTCCCTTACAGACAAGCCAAGAACTGGAAGGCGAGGCGGCCAAAGTGAAGAAAGTTGAGTGTTTCAGTCCCGAAGGACCAATGAGCAACCATCCAAATGATCATGAACGCAACTGGTATTAGTTAAGATTGTGTGTGGAAAATTCTTCATGACGAACTGCACATGTCTAATGTTCCATGCTTGCTGACTTTTCCAAAAGCAAGCACACGTGGCTTTTCAAGCCAGATTTTGACCTTTCTGGATCAGGATGAAGAGGATTTCTTTAGTCGTCTGGTAGCTAAGGACGAATGTGGAATATATCAGTGTGATCCAGAGACCAAATCGATGAGAAAGAAGTGGAAGCACAATCAAGTCCCCTCACCCCATAAAGGCAAAGGAGAAGAAGTCCGCAGGGAACGTCATGCTCTCACATGACTTTAGTGGTGTCTTGGGACTGTAAGTGTTGTCATCCTCACAAACAACCTTGCGAAGCGTCAGGCTATCACTAGCGTATACAAGTGCATACTTCTGGGCAAGTTGCAAGATGTTATGAAAAACAAACGCCATCGTATGCTCACCAAAGGCGTTCATCTCCGTATAGACAATACACCAGCTCACACATCTCAAATTGAGTTTGAGAAAGCAAGGCAATGTGGCTATGAAATCTTGCAGCATCCGCGCCACGTTCTCCCGATCTCGCTCCAATTAACCCTTTTCTAGTTTCCAAAAATGTAAAATCAATTTCGGGGTCGCCGATTTGACAACACTGATGACGTTAAGAAATGGAACATTGGTTTTCGATGCAATCTGTAGACTTCTACAATAACGGTCTGCGGAAGGTTAAGAAACGTTGCGGAATATGACTGATTCTGGAAGTTGACTATGTAGAAAAGCCTTAAGGGCCCCAAAATCAAAAAAGTTTCTGTCTCTTTTATTATTTCATGGTCATAATTAAAATTTTTCGATACCCCCTCGTATTCATAAGTTGGCGACTTGTTAATTCTTAACAAGGAATTTCATAAAAGTTAAATCATATGCATATTCTATCGAAATTAATTGTCGCATAAGAAATATGACAAAACTCATTTATCATAAAATCAAATGATTCGAATCGACAACAAAAGTATCAATTATTCTACTACGGATAAATTATAACCGGCATATTATTGGGCAAATGAATATAAAATTTGTCACATGAACGTTAATAAAACAATTCAAGTGACAAATTACATCTAGAGAATTTCCCGAGAGAGGTCCATTCATATGCAAATTATACAGCGAATGTCAATATTAAAACTGGTTGAAAGGCAGTCAATCGCTAATCAACCGCTCAAATCGTGTAATGAATAAGCTATACGCTTTTATAACGTGATTTGAACTAATGGAATTTCGTGTTTCATATGTTTCAAAGAAATCCTGAACGTCCTCTGCTTGTCTAGGGCAAAATTTGAACCCGAGCCATTCTTTTTTTTATGCTTCATTCTTTTTGATTATTTATTATCTCAATAACGAAATTTTTGGTGTCATTTGCCTTTTAAGGAAAGAACAATTGTTGATCGATTCGCACACCCTTTCCCTTGAAAGAAGCCGGGCGTCAAATGCATAGGCGCATGAATCTATAGCTACGTTCAGTGCATTAAATTTACAACTACGACCAGAAAAAAGCTACAGGAAAAAAGTAATGACCTTTTGAACAATCCAATATAAAATTATTGAATATACTGCAATAAATCTTGGAGTGGTATATTTGTAGGTATAGTAATGAAGTGTTCCTCTTGCTATTGTAAGTATGCGATCGAGCGTGTCTTACGGTTAATCATTTAAAATGGCAGCAGAGAAGGCGTCTTGTATTCTTGAATTTAGCAAAGCGTAATTCGATACCGTTGCGCAACTGCATTTTCAGTCATGGTTTTATAAAAATCACCGCAGATATAAGAAATTTAAAACAAAAGACTGTTTGCGCAAAGGTAAAAGTCGATCTCTTCAGCGCCATCATACAAATCCAAAGCCTAGGGAAATGAACAAAGTTGAGAATCAAAGAGTCAACAGAGCGTTTGGAAGACGATGGTTTTCATGTTAGTGGTAAAGTCAACAAGTCAAGACGATGGTTTTTGGGGAACTAAATTCCAAGAGAAGCAGAGGAAGGTGCAAGAGTTCTCTAAGGTAAATGTGTTTAGCACCGTGCCGTATCCACGAAAAAAGTATACAAGCCTTTCTGAAAGATTTATAAATACCCGAATTGTAGAGTACGATCCTAATATAAACTGCATACATTGTCGATAAACTTTATGAATTTTTTTCCTCGGAAAATTTTAAGAAGTGCATCGAATGGCTTTGACTGGATAGTTAATTGGGTGAAAGCTACTTGTAAATTTTTTTATCAAAGTCGGTGAGGCAGAGTACGGGAAGTTTCCTTGTGAGAGAGAGAAAGAGAGAAAATGAAGGGCCATATGCTATACTGTACGACAGAACTCGCAAAATCAACCAATCTGATACATTATAGGGAAGACCAGGAATAGTTGATACATTTTTCAGATTTTAATTTTTCTAATTTTCTTGTAAAACTTTAGAAATTTTAAAACAGTTTGATATAACAACCACTTATTGTTCTTTTTTAATTGGCCAATAGTCTTTTTCAGATATAAAGCCTATATGGCCCGCCGCAAATTCATTTTAGTGCTAGCGAAAAATGAATTTGCGGCGGGCCTATTCCGTAAAAAAAATTATTTATTCGACAACGTGAAGATGTCTCAATGTGCCCATGTTGAGGTAAGTTGAGATAATTTTTTTCTTAGTAGAAAATAATGCCCAATTCATTTTAGCAAACAACTGCTTATTAAGAAAATTCAATAACCTTTTGAGCTAACGAACATACAAATATCAGGAGTGGAATAAAATGACATTTTGAAGTTAAAGAAATCGAAACTTCAGCTCCTTAAAACTCAACTTGAACAACCTGGAATTAAAAGTTTAGAATAATATTTCTGTTGTTAAATTGAATTGAAAAAATAGTGTGAATCTACCTTTCCTATAAATATTTTCTCCAGCATCTGTATACAGTGTATCAACCTACCCCTATCTCAACTTGCCCCACTTACGGTTTTCTTATGTATAAAAACACGCGGCCAGTACGAAAAAAGAAACTAGTCAAATTTACTCACGTTTTCACCCTCTGTCAGGTTATTACCCTGAAGAAATTCTCCACGTTCACTTATAAGGCTATTGAGACTGAAACAGCTACATGGAAATTTACTTCGCACTGATTAAACACAACAAAAAGCTCTCCCGTCTATTATGCTGTAATTGAAAGAAAAAAAAACGAGCATACACTCAAGTTTGAAAATGAAAAAGAAGCGTTTCATTGGTGATGATTTAAAAATGAATACTGTTACGTAAACCACGATGTATCAACTTGCCCCGGTCGTTTTAGTAATAAACAATATCGTAAACTTCTTGTTTTATAAAAAGAGTTAAAACTGTATACTTCCTTCGTAACCAACCTGTACTAAAAACAACATGCAATAGTGCATTTCAATATAAAACTTAAATATAATGTGTTCAACTAATCTATTAGTGGGCTGCTGCTTTTAATTTTTCTTTTTGTTAGAAATTTTAAACAATTGTTCAGCGCAGGTTGAGGAGGAAGAGATTGGAGAAGAGAACTGCGTGCGCTTCTTGAAAGTCTGCGTGCCCTTGTTCCATATCCATTTTCATCTCCACCTGTAAATCTTAATTTCGTCCTCGTCTCTTTTCACGGCTCTATCACGACAAACGTGAAACTGGAGAAATGACGTCAACAATCCTAAGGGGAATGCTCGCGCGTTTCACGAGGGAAGTGTTCGGTTACCAGTGGAGTGAAAAGGGTTCTCGTTTCTTCTTCCATTATCATGGCAACTCTCCTTCTACTAATTCCGTTTCTTCTTTCCCCTGGTGAAAAGGTACGCGTGGTCCACAGGAAGAAGGGATCCAGATTGATCGACCAGAGAAGAAGCCAAGAGAATTGACTCAAGACAGGGAGAGAAAAGAACAGCAACACGAAATTAAAGCTGCTGTTACAATCATTGACTGTTATCCGAAATCTTGCACGTACCTTAAATTAAACTTAATCATCGACGATAGATATCCCTACTGTAATAATAATTAACGGAAAATGAGTGCGGTTCTATGAAACTATTAACGAAGTATATACAAGAAAAGAGGTTAATCAATTTCCCACAGACAATTAATATTAATACGACTAATTAAACAATTCAAACAGATTATATTGAATAATAGTGTAATTATATTAGTTAAATAATTATAGTGAAACTGCAGTTTTACAGACTCATTTCGGGCTAACAGATTTTTCCGAATTTGCAGAATTTAGTCCACATCGATAAGGTTTGTTTCAAATGTAGGAAAATGCCGAACTCTTAACAACTCCGAAAAACGGTAAATGATGTAGATGGGGTGGCTGACTGGATATTCCTCAGAATCGTTTATCTCGAATGGAGATGCAGACAGCGAGTTGAATATAATGATGTGCGCCGAAGGCAAACCTTTCACATAAATTTATCCGTCGTGCTTTAAACAGCTTTACAGGATATTACCGAACAATAGACATCTTCACAAACTCTCTAAACTTCGTTAAAAGGTTATTCTAATGTTTTTTGGGGTTTTTTTTTGTGCGAAGTTTCTTATCTTATGCGATATGTACACGTTGCGGGCAAGAGTAACGGATGATGCGATAATATCGATCACAGGTATGCTGACGAATACTTGGTGAGAAATTGAATATCGTCTGCATGTTCTCTGAGCAACGAAATGGATACATTTTGACGTTAAGGATATGATAAAACTTTCCGAGATGAAGAATGTAATTTTATAATGTATAATCACAGAAAGTAATAAAATTTGAAACAGATTTGCAAACTAAATAAAATTTTATTGACAAAAAAATAACAAACGGAGTGCGACAAAAGATTAAGTTCACTACCCGAAAAAAAAATCATACAACCCAATTTGATAGCGTGTGCAAAATTCTATAAAGAAATAGTTGTGAACTGTGGGATTTCATTCGATTATTGAACAAATGCAGCTTTTCATTTGGGTTAAGATCAGGGGAAAACGCTGGTGATTTAATATACCGAATTTTCTTCTGTTTAACCAGTCCAGAACTCTTTACGCAGTATTAATGGATGCATTGTCCTGTTGGAATTCCAATTCCCTACCAGCCATATGATATCCCATCCTTGGAAACCTCATCAGAAAGTTGCTTGATATCGTCCTCTGCATTATGTCGTCCAGTAATAAATTGTAATTCATTATTTTGCTCATTTTTTCTCAAGTCATGAAAATAATAAAACAACCCGTCGCGACCATCGCTTGGGCTACGTACAGTGCAGCCTTGTACGCTTTCCGTTCAATGTAAAGGAATACGCGCAAGCGTTTTGTCACGTGATAGGCTGCAGTCCTCATGTTTGACTGTGAAAATGTGGAATGAAATTTGACTCTTACAATCATTTATTAGACCGTATTTCAAAAATAATCAAATTCTGAACATTGATTTATGATGGTATAAATTCATAATAAAATGCAATACAATCAAAATTATTACAAATATTGTACAATATTACAGGTAGCCTACAACATTATTACAATAGCTGTAGGCTACTTTGGAATTTTGTAAAATGTTTGTAATAAAATATACTTAAGTTAGAGCCTGTGTAAATTTTTCACTTTATTGCATTTTCTTATAAATTAATACTGTTTTGGAGCTAATATTATCCACATTTATTTGGTTTTATACCTCATTATTATGAACATTTTTAATTATGATTATTTATTATTGTGTTATTTCTTAATAATTATCATTACAACAATTTTATTAATTGTAATAATTTTTTTCTAAATGTTTAGCAAAACTTGAGGTAACATTACATTACATCCATCTATTCCTGATTACATAACAAAGTGTGGGAAGTTGCGAACAATGCTACCTGGTGACGATTTTAAAAAATTCTGCGAGGGAGTGACCGTAGGCATTGTCTTTAGATAGTATGGGTGTGTTCGGAGAACAGCCACTGGTGAATTTCTCCAGAATCAGGGAATTCTCCGTGAAACACGAGAGAATTCGAGAATTCACGTATATCTCGAACGCCTCAGTGAATTCTCGATGATATTGGTGGATTATCCAATATGGAGAATGTGAGCTCGCCTGATCGTCTTTCAGAACATTATTTTCTCCAAATCATATGAATTGCGAGTTAAATGAGCATATGTGAGACACCCACGGTGAGGGAGAGGAAGAAGAAAATACTCTGCTGCGTTTTGAAATGTAAAGAAAAATTTTTCATTGAAAATTCGTTTTAAATTTATAACGAGAAATAAAATAAAATAAAAATGCGGAATACTGGAACACTAGTCGTGCGAAATGGAAAAAAATTCATTTAGCAAAATGAAGATAAATTATGAGCATATCTTGTTCATAAAAAAGCCTATATTCATTTATTTTATCTAAATAAAGTATATATTTTAATAATTTACTTTGAGTTGTAATATCAGATAACAATCTTCCTTCCTCGCCGTACTTTCTTTTTGATGGATTTTTCCATAAAAGGGGGAAATTAATTTAAGACTTATCTCTTTTTTTTCATTATTGAAGTGGATAACTGCACAGATGAGTTTGTATTCACAAACAATTTCCAATTTTTACATTTACAAACATCAGAAATATAATTGCTTTTGAAATCTTTAAAAGAAATTTGATTTAATTTTTAATAAAATTTTTTAATCCTTTTATTAATAAAATCTTATAATTGCTTTTTTTTTAACCTTTATTTCTATTTTATTTGATGGTTGATTAACATTAGTTTCACGTTTAGAAGAGGCTAATGTTTTAGTTCCTTCTTCTTCGCGAACATCAAATACATTTCCACATATAAATCCTTTCCATTTCTCAAATAACTCACAGTCAGTATAAATGAATCATTTTCTTTTATTTTCCAAAATCCAACTCGAATATTTCAATACGTGCTAATGTTTACTCTTAACTCGCACAAATTTTTTCGCGCATTTTTGACTAGGTAGCAATCTTGTTGTTTTCAAGCTAACTTCTTACACTCTATTATAGTGGCTATAAGGAGCTATTATAACTCTATAGAGCCAATATATAGATAGTGAAACAATCAGAGCTGACTGAGTTCATAGGAGAAAAGAAAAGGCGAACACGTTGGGGGAGTACCCATGTACTGATCTGTAGCTTTATTGAACTGCAGATCATAACGCCATTTGATAATATTCATTCCCATATTACCTGCTAGAAGATAAGATAAAAATGCTTAAAACGTTGCATTTCTCCACTATGCGATGTGAATCCGCCACTTTGCTTGTTTCGTTAGTTCGGCCATAACGAACAGAACTACCTAGTTGCAGTCGTTATAGTTCGGCAACCGAATCTACAGACAGATGGCGTCACTGACAAAAAAAAGTTGCTTCGCTTCTTTTACATTGAACGGAAAGCGTACAAGGTTGCACTGTACATAGCAACTGTACTTCATATGATTTTTCTCCAATCAGTGCTCCAACTCATAGGCTGTCGCGCAATTTCCGGTCTGGCATCTTTGTGGTGTTGCTTCATATTTGGTTTATCATTTTATCTTTTTTCTCTCTACCAAGTTGGAGTAAACTTTAGGAAACTCAGAATAGTTTGCACCATTCGCACACTTGTTGATAAGCCTGCTTCAGTAACAAGTTGGTGGGTTTAGAGATGGTAAAAACATCGATTGAAATCGACTTCTGTAAACATCGATTAATGAACCATCAATGTTGTTAATTTTTCGATTTTTGAAAATGGCGAACCGATGTGAAAGTGCTCACCAAAGAAGTGAAGTTTGGACATTTAATAAATGGTTTCGAAGGTTGGTAGTGTTTCCACATGTCTTCAAATCTTTTCCACATATTGTGCATGTAGAAAATTGGGCTGATTTTTTCTTAAAAAATTTCCAACTTCTCTTCTTTGGTGAGCACTTTTACATCGGGTCGCCATTTTCAAAAATCGAAAAATTAACAACAACGATGGTTCATTAATCGATGTTTGCAGAAGTCGATTTCAATCGATTTATTTTGCCCATCTATAGGTGGGTTGTCTTCTAAGAATTAGATGCTGCTTTTAACAGCAACCTTGCTGGCCTCCCATGAATTGCTTGAGGCCTTCCATATCGATTTCTGCAGGATTTTTTGATTTTTGATCAGGATTTTTGACAGCTGTATTTACAACACATAATCTTTGTGAAATTTATCTGTTTGGTTCACCTTCAGATTTAGGAGCTGAAATCTGACCTCTCTCAAATTGTGTCAATTTTTTTCCTCTAGGCATCTTGTTTTGATGACTTGAGCAGGATATTCATTTATATTATGTCCCTGGTTCAATATTATGCAGATTGTTCAAATTTAAGCATTAAAAATATTGTAAGCATACTAGTAGCTTCAAAAAGTTCCCGGAATTAATTTTTATTTCTGCACACAGAAAAAAAATACAAACATTTAAACAACATTTCCTTCAAAATACTGTCCTTGGGCAGTAACACACTTCTGCCAACGTCTGTATAAATGCTTGGAAACACTCTGCGAAGTCAGTTTGCGGAACGGTGCGAAGTGTGGATATCGCAGCAGCTTTTGTCTCTACACTTTGGTTCCTGTCTTCTCGCACGATGTTGCTCACAAAATTAATTGTGAATGCATTGATTGAAGTTGATGGACGGCCGCTCCGATGGTCATCTTTGATATTCGAACGTTGTTCCATAACTGACATTTTACGTAGCGAAATCAGAATGCGATGCTTACTCTACACTACCAGTTAACAGATTGCCCGTGCACCGCAACATTCCGTTTAAATCACGTGAAAACACGTTCGAGCGTGATCTACGAATGGTAAACAATGAAGGGAAGCCTCGCTAGTTCACACACACTACCTCAATTTCACAGCATATCACGATTCTGGGAACTTTTTAAAGCTACTTGTACATTCTAAAATTGCATTATTACCGTAATTTTTGGATTATAATGCGCATCTAGTTTTTTTGTGGGTTCTGGAACTTTCTCGTTTATAATGCGCATCCATGTATTATGCGCACCCAGGTTATTGTAAAAAAAAAAATGATCATATTACAAAATAACAATTTATTATTCAGAATCAGAATGGTAACTTTCAGAACAGAAGAGTGCTGCAGCGAATTCCATTTGAAGCTCCTGTCACAGTTTCAATTTATAGTGCTTGCATTATTATTAACAATCAACAATGAGAATCAACACAACTGGTATACAGTGCCCATTGGCTTTAGAGCTTTGCGTACCATACAAGAGCTTTGCATACCACACAAGAGATTTGTATGAATGTTAAATTTAGAACTGCGAATTTTTTTTTTAGAATAAAGAAATTTCAAGTAGATCTTGGAATTTTCACATCAAAATCGGAATATTATGAGCATTTTTGTATAATGCGCAGTGATATTACAAACTTTTTTCTTGTATAATGTGCGCATTATAATCCAAAAATTACGGTAATTTGGTATTTTTTAAAACTAACCATTTTTATATAAATTAGAAAAAAATCGGTAAATTTAAACTTGTTGCAGGCTGGATCTAAAATTTTTTCTTTTAGTATATATCTTTTTCGGGAAGAGGCTTTCTGATCACCCTGTATAACAACCAGTCTCTTCCCCTGTATCGAAAAGCTGATTTCATTGGAAAACATCTATAGTAGCTTAAAGGTGTGTTTCTGGAGAGTTCAGACAGACAGCCTGAGCATCAGTTTCGTATTAAAATGAATGAATATCAATTTCGTATTAATTTTATGGCAGGATTTCGGAAAGCTGATTATGCCTCGCTCATCGGATCATTTAAACAAGATTTGGGAATCCTTCTAGATTTCACCGATAAATGTTACTTCTCATTCATTCTACTTCGATTTTGCAATCGAGTAAGTCCCGTGAGCTCTCTGATGGAAGTTGCGTGTCGAGGGCTAATTTATGCAAAGAGTCTCACGTTTTCACGTTAAATATAAAAGACGGATTCCGACAAAATAGAACGGAACAATAGGTTGAGTGGAAATTTAACCAGCAAGGTAGATGGCTCAAACCTCTCCATATCGGGTCAAGCCTTCTCCATGCATATTTTCCAGGTTCATTCCCTAACAAAGTTGAATCTCTCACCTCTCGAGCATACGGTAATTTAAGCAGAAATCTGTTAATTAAAACATTGACATAGGAACCCTTCCTACACAACACTATTTCAGCAAGGTTGCTTCCTTAGCGGATCGATCGTTATAATTTTCATTCAAATGTGCGACAGGATCACCGCTTCAAATTAAAGCAACAAGGAAAGCAAGACTGCGCTATTTAAAGGAATAATTTAATAAGAACTTATGATAATGTCCATTTAAACAGAAGCAAATGTGGACATTCCATTTCTAAAACTTTTTCGGATCAATAAACATGATTTCAGCAGTAACTCTAAGAAATTATTTCTAAAACTTCTATAAAAAAAAAAGCAACAATTCGTTAATCATTTTGCTTTTCTGGATGGCTCTAGAGTTCTGCAATACAATCACTTCGATCAATTTTCCCTTCAATCAATTTCTGCAGAGTTCCTACTAAAATAAAACGCTGTGGTTCAAGTACGTACTCTGGGGTTTTATCAAACTGCGAGTTAATGATGCTCTCGTCTAGCTTTTCCAGGGTTTCGTTTTCAAAAGACGTATCAATTTTATTCAAGGATATCTGGAAATTAGTAATCTGAGAATTGCAACGTGATATTCTTTAAACATTACGTGTTTATTAGGTACTTTGGTAAAGCCTGCAATAGCATTATTAACTTCAATCCAAATACCCAAAAGATTCTGAATTACTCGGAATGTACATACAAGGGGGATCCAGAAATAACGAGAAATATGTTATTAAAAATGTATTTGACAGAACATTTTCAAAATCAATTGCCTTCAGACATAATGCATTTGTCCCAACGTCTTTTCCATTGATTGAAGGCCTAATCTTCTTTAAAGATTATATTTTTAAATCCACTTTCCAAAATATAATCTTTAAAGAAGATTAGGCCTTTTACACTCAATAATTAGTTTCTTTCAAATATAATGAAAAAATCTTAAAATTGAACGGTCTCATCACGGGTCTACACTTTTCAGATTCAAGGGGTAAAGAAATGAAAGTACTACAGCGTGGTCAGTTTATCATGCAACCCGACTTTTACAGGAGAGTACATTTTGTTTTGTACCAGAACATTAATCACCACTTTGTTTCATCTCTCGAAGCAGACGAACATTGTTACCTGCAACCCGACGAAGAAATGTGTCGTGACGCTGTGATGTAGAGTCTTAAACGAAAGTTTGTGGCCTATCCAGATTACCAGATTTATAACACTGGATTTTCTCTCTGAAGGTATCTCAAAAGTTGTGTATTCCGACAGAATCCGCGTACTCTAAAGAACTTAGCCAGTCACAAGACAGGTCTCCACTTTTCAGGTTCAAAGGGCAAAGAAAGGAAAGTAACAAATTATTTATTTAGGGTAGCCTTTGTTATGATTTGTTCAAAATGCCTCTAATGACAACGTTTTTTGTAAATACTCTTGTTAATTGAATATTCCGTATTTGTTCATAATGATATTGAACTCAGATCTCATCATGTTTGAGATCGATCGCCTGCGTTGTTGAATTCAACAACAGCTTTGTCATAGCTCTTGTAAATGTTATTTGTAGATGTATTTAATTGCTTTCACCGAATGGACAGATTCCAAAATGATGTGACAACAATCCTGTGATTGACATAAACTTGATATACCGAGTATTTAGCTTGAAGCATGGGAACACGCTACGTAGGTCATTACACGATTGACAGTCGATAAAATCGCGCGACTCATCTGTTGATTCTTTGGTCGTTGGTTTTGGACGGATGCTTCGGATAAGGGAATTAGTAAATCAATTAAAACATCATCTTCAAAAGTATTCAGTAATATTTAAATACTTCGTGTATATAACATGAAAAGCAAGAAAAGCGCGCACAACGAGTGCAGAGTTATGATAAAAATGAAAATTAAAAAAAAAAAGTTCGACGACATCATTTTATTGATTTAACCCAATTGCCGAACACGATAGCTCGTTTCCCTTGTGGCATACATGTTAACAGGAGGTTGCATTACAAAGTACAAACAACAAGCAGCTGAACAAACAGGACTTTAATTCGCACCCACACAAACAACGCGTGCGCGACTCCATGACAGATGAAACCACCGGGAACTTTGTAGGCAAACAATACTCTAATGCAGAAACCATTTTCCCATCGAGTCAATTCCAAATGAGTAAGATAAGAGGTGGGGGGGAGGTAGAGAAGGAAAATATTCACTGTATGACGGCAAATCAAGAACGAGTAATTTTATCAGTGAAGTTCGAACGAAAAAACCATTGCCTTCAAATCGAAAGCTTGATTTGCTCAGTTTGTCCACACCTTATCGTTCCTACGCCTTCTGTGCCTTATATAGTTCGCATGACTGCAATCGACTCTAAGAAAGCAGGCTGACTAATATATTTGTTTTTAATTTTATTTTCTTCTTTCTTATTG
Source organism: Rhysida immarginata (assembly GCA_023313115.1). NCBI lineage: Eukaryota > Metazoa > Arthropoda > Chilopoda > Scolopendromorpha > Scolopendridae > Rhysida > Rhysida immarginata. The sequence goes on from JAHWFO010031644.1 coordinate 4,548,726, forward strand.
TTCATAAAAAGGAAATAATACACTAAGGCAATTAAGATAACAGAAGTATTCCAACTTTTATTCCTACGCTCTAGGATTCCACTTTTTATAGGGTGAACGCATTTCCTGAATGACTGCGAAACATCAAGAACTCTTGTTTCATAGCAACTTCTACTTCAAAGATAAATATTAATTACATTTGTGTATTATTGAAAACAAGCATTAAATGTTGTTCATATGATTTCATGGCTATTTATTCACCAAAAAACAAAAAAAGAAAAAAATTCACACGCATACGGACATAGACATAATTCCAAACATGTGGTTTTCGGAATTAGGGATTTTCTAAAATGTCGAGATTCATCAAAATCTCGAGGTCGAAGTTTTGGCAATTAGAGAACTTTCTCTATTACGAGAAGTAAAAAGAGCAAAGCTTTAAAATGGGACAAAAAACGTTTGACTGTTTTCTGCAGGTTCGGATAAGTACCTATGCGGTCATTAAGCCTTTTTATTTATTTATGCATTTATTTATTTATTTCTTACATAAAAATTTTACATATAAAAAGGTGAAAATAAGTACCAATATATGAAGCTCAGGAACAATGCAAGCATTTATGTGAACGTAACACAGCAAATTTTCTTACGAAGTCGATCTTGAGCTCTCCACATGCATGCAAATGCGAAACTCTTTGTGTCTTCATCAAAAAGTGAATAGGTGTGTAAACAAATAACTCAAACTTCATTATTTACTCTCGTCGCCATCAACAGGGGTACATGAATTCCCTAAGGACTTTTCCGTAGATCACCAATTGCAATCTTCCGCCTCTTAATCTCCGCCTAACCTCCTCGTCACCGCACCTCCTCATTGTTTCCACATAGGCTCATTGTGGATGCGCTCGTTTATTCGACACTGGATTCCCCAGGCATTCCTCCAGCCGCTTTGTCATTTATTCTGGGGCCCGTAGAATGTTTTTACCACGCCTTCCCGCATCCAATATTTCTTCGCAGTTCTAAGAACTCCCTCCCCACATCCAGAAAGGCTTAAGTTAAATACCCACAGGTTGTTTCATTACGCAGCATTCAGGCGTAGAAAAGATAGATGCTCAAAGAAACCGATGACGGAGGTGAAAATTACAAAAAAGTCCAATAACGAATTATAAATCGGATTAATACAAAGAAAGTGTAAATATTACTGTTAAAAATTTTAGAAGTATTTCGATTTCATTTCTTTACTGGACATAAACACGCGCAGTAAATAGTCCAAATACTTCTAAAATTATCATTCCTCCACTTCGGTATTGATATGAAGCACTGAAATGCTGCTTTGATCTTCTGGTTCAAGTCTTGAAGGTCGGCTAAGGGTGGAGCATACAGCGCGTTCTTGATCAACCCTATAAGAAAAATCCAGAGGGGGCGAATGAGATCAGGCGACTTTAGTGGCCATAGAATTGGACCACACATCTTGTTGGAAAATGATCACGTCGATGCCAAATTCTTCCATGCAGGATAATAAATTTCTGGAGAATGTCAAGGTAATTGTCCAGGAAGTTGGTCAGCTCCACGAATAAAAACTGTCTGTACACTTTGTAAACCGTAACACCGCATCAAATATTGATACATGGACTCGCTCTTTGCAATTCGTAAAAAAGCAGAAGTTCCTAACGAAATTTCAACACCTGATAATACAGACGATATATGGAATGAACTGTCTTTCGTTGCGAGCTGTGCCTCATACGCGGCAGTAGTCATTAGAGATGTAATGTAGTCTGAAGAAAAACTCCCATTTTTCTGTATATTTAGCATTTGTCGCCAATAAATTCGATAGTTCGAAAGTTATGGTCTTTTACTTTTGACCATTTTCTAATATCTTTTAAAAAGAAAAAGGCGAAATTTTCCATCATTTTCTTTTACTATCCCAGTTCACCTTATGGAGAGCGACTTTTGGCTTGCCCTGTATGTCAATCATACTAAACATTCCATTCCATCAACCACTTGGATTTAAGCGCCTATGCAGAAACATGCAATGCGATTAAACAACATGAATTTGGAAAATAGCGTACAAACTGGTGTTGGCGGTTGTATCCGGAATATTTTCGATTCGAAAAGTAACAAGAATATAACTCGTAAAACGATTTTCAAATACGCTGAAAAGAACAATATAAAAATTTTTTGTTTAATATTACTGTAATATTTTTATATACAGCAATGGCGAAAACTGCATGTAAATTTACGTATTCGATTGCAGCGCTCACACAAATCTTTCCAAACGCGCGCGAAATGAGAATGAAATCCTCGCACGTTTAAATGTTTTAAACTACTGGGTCTATGTTCTTTCCACTGCTAGATCAAAGTTATCATAAACGTCAAGAGAGAAAAACCATTGTTTCAAAGCATTGCCGGGTAAAATCTTTTAAGCATTCCAAGGAGCTTTAGCTCTGACGCAGATGTAATTTTAATATCTCACTTTTACTTCCACTTGGTTTAAATAAACAGTGGAAATACCTTTGATTCCATACGCATTCACGTCATTTTAAAATATAGGCCTAACTTCAATTAGCCATTTTAACAATAAGCCTAATATTAATTAGCCATTTTTAACAATAGGCCTAACATTAATTAGCTAATTTTCACAATAGGCCTAACATTATTTAGTCATTTTAACTGTAGGCCTAACATAAATTAGCCATTTTTGACAATAGGCCTAACATTAATTATCCATTTTGAACTGTAGGCCTAACATTATTTAGTCATTTTAACTCTAGGCCTAACATAAATTAGCCATTTTTTACAATAGGCCTAACTTTAATTAGCCATTTTTAACTATAAGCCTAACATTAATCAGCCATTTTTAACAACAGGCCTAACATTATTTAGTCATTTTAACTATAGGCCTAACGTTATTTAGCCATTTTTAACCATCGCCCTAACATTAATTAACACATTTAACAATAGGCCTAACAGCACTGAATTTTAAAATGAAATGAGCACGTGCATCAAGAAAGCTTCATAACGGGCACGTGCTCCAGGCTGCCATCAACAATGCTTAAATGATAAACAAAAAGTAACACTGTATTCACTTATGACTCGTCGGTAGTATTCGATTGATATATTAAATGCCCTAAGTTCATATTCTTAACATTAGTGCACGTGCTTAAAGGGGTCCACGAGAGCTCATCAAAAGTTGATATATCGCTGTTAAGTTCTTCCATTTTCACGTTTTCGTGCAAACGATGGCTGGCCAGGCACATAAAGGCACTGATCATGCTTGTATTCTTATACAATGTATATAGCTTTAGCCAAAGCTCGTAATAAGGGGTCATTGAAGTACTTTTTGGGGGTCATTTTCTCGGACGTAGCATTTCGAAAATCGAAAAGAATGTCATATTCGTCTTGTGCTCGTCATTCCCGTTCGAATGACATATTACATGCCTTATATTGCCAATAAAAAAATTTAATGGGGGGGTTTGGGTCTCAATAGTCACGTGACTGTTAGACCGATTTCGACGACAAACTAATCAGGTGAGCTCAGGAAGGGTCTCTATCGAACAGCGAAAAAAGAACTTGAAAAAGTTAAAGCATTCTCGAGAAATCGTCGGACATACAGACGGACGGACAGACAGACAGACAGACAGACAGACACACAAACAGAGCGAAACCAATATATGCTTTTCAGCATATAATAAATGGGTGTCAAAACTCATCAAATGATTCTACTTTAATGCGCCGAGAAACACAAGAAATTATAGCACAAATAAGAATATCAATACGACTTCATCGTTTATTAATAAAGTTTATTTTAAGAATTAATTATTTGTAATTTCTGTAAATGTAGTGATTTAAAAAGCAGTATTATAAAGCATAATACGAGATGAGCTGTGGAGATGTCTGGTTGGATTTCATCCCCGAGGGTTTTTATCCCGACGTCTGGTAATGCCTCTAATGAGATACGTACTTCTAATCCTTTTCATCTCTCCAATAAGAAAAACAGCTATTTATAAATCAAAAATCAGAAATAAGCTTTTCTATCGAAATAGAGCGTAGATACTCTGTATTTATGGCTAGGGCTCGTCATAATGAAGACTTTATCCAAAACCATGTAATAGTGTGCAATTGCAATAATTACCTAACGAATTCAGTAAACATGCTTAATTACATCAAAATGTCAAAAAATTAAGTAAGCTTCGATAACATTTCACATATGAAGTGGAAGAAATATTTTGTTTTAATTATCGAATTCTTCTTTTGGTCATATTTCATAAAGAATAAATTGAAATGGTGGAATGGTATATGCATTCTCAGAGGCCACTTTATCATGAAAAGGAAGAAAAAAAAAGGGGGCTGGTTATAAAAAAACATTTACAACTCAAAATTGGCTCATCAGAAATAAACAATTTATTTACAAATATTATTCGCCTCTGAGAGAGGAGTCCGTTCATGTCGAATTTATTGACTTTGGTTTGCTGGGATGAATACTTCAGCCATTTATATAAGAATAGGAGTTGTGATAAAGTATATTAATTAAAAAATAAATAAAAACTCCCTTTAATTAAAAGAAATATAAATAAAAATAAATAATAAAAACAATGAATAAAAGTCACCCAATAAAAATGAAGTGTTTGAAGTGGACGAAACACAATTGAAACAAAGGTCTTATGGAGCTTATGTAGATGAAACACAGATGAAAAGAAGGTCTTGTGGAGAAATGTTACACGAAACACAGGAAGGCACACAGTAAGAGGTGAAGGTCTATGATGAAAGTCCGATGATCTGTAGACACGTAGATGACAAACTTGAAATGTATTTAAAAAAAACGTTTTCGGGATTTTTATCCCATCTTCAGTTTATAAACTTTTTGAATGAAATTTCAGTTAAAACCATTATAATAGAAGATATAATAATAAAACAAAACAATGTAATCTAATACAATGTGTGATATATGATTAGTTTGATTGTTGTGAACAGGAAATGATATTATAGTTTTAGTAGTAATTTCCATTTATTATTAATTTCTATAGATGGTTTGGCTAAATTTTTTTCATTGCTTTGGTTCTGTTTTCTGCAGTTTCGGAGGAGTACCCTGCACAAAAGTAATTGTTCAAACACATACAGATGGAAATTTTTTTTTTTCAAAATTTCCACATATCATCTCGAATCATGAGTTCTTAAGTCGATTTAGTAAGGAAAAAAAGCTGGGGGGGGGGGGAACAGAAATATAGGCCAATAAGAACATTACTTCGTAACTTATTGAATCATTAGGGTTTAATTTTTAATTAAATAATACCCTAAAATATTCCGTTATTATTAACAAATATAACTGAAAACATATCCTCTTTGGATCAGAGTAGACGAATTTATTCAAATTATCGCCTAGTATCAGAAGAATAGGGAATGGAATGGATGTAGTGATCAAATGTATTGACGAGTTACGAAAATCACTGTGGGACGAAATTAATGTGTTGGTCGACTGAATTTCAAAACGATTCTGCGATGAAGTGAATGTGACAATTCTAATGAGACGAACTGAATGTCGATTTGCTACGCCTTTAACTTTTTTTTTTCGAAGAGTCAAAGAACACTGCTTGTTTTGCCACATTTCGATTGTAACTCAAAGCATACACGAGGATCACAATCACTGTTGTTGAAATTCAAAACGAATTTTTCAGCAACAATAACAAAAATGATGGTTCTGAACTGATCGCGCAAATCAATGTCCAAGATGTGCCGCTGGTCAGTTCATCTGTTACCCGCCGATTGGTCCAAACGATTGATTGTTGGCGTTTCTTTAGCGAGATGTTGCCAGCGTTGTCTTTGACTCGACGTTTTATGGGCATTTTCGGTACACATAATCAACATTTGCAGAAATGCTAGTTCTAGCTCGTCTGGCAACATGCCGCGTTAAAAGTCGTTCAAGTTTTTGGATTTGCGCATCTTGCTCGGCTTATAGATGCCAGGGTTTTTTTGAAGTTGTTTGAGTGTTTTTGATTATCGGACACGCCTTAATCTGAGCTGTTCACTCCTACAACGAGGGGTATCCACTCACAAGTTGCTACTATGCAGGGGAATAAAAGGTGAACTATCAATTAAGCTGAAATGAACAGGCTATACTCGATACCTTTTGCAAATAAATTCTTACACTTCTCCAAACATTCTTACACTTCTAAGGAGATTTTTCATAAATTCGATGACGACAATGCCATATCTAGCAACTAGCATTCTCGAAAGTATACCCTTCGAAAAAGCAGCAAGGAAGACTTATGAGTCATCGACAGTGGCGAAGCGACAAGATAGAACTCCCCAATGCACAATGTAAGTCGGAAACGGTTGGTCGTGATGGGTCATAACACAGACACGTGCCACTTGAAAACCGGCACAGTCCAGTGCAGTGATTTCTATCAGTGTGAAAAGAAGAATTTCCACACAATTCAAAAAAAAAAAAAAATCAATAAACAGTGTAAAGAAAATACAGTATTGACAAGTATTAGGTAGCTTCTGGCACTTGTACATTTGGTGGTCACAGCTGTTAAAAAAGAAATAGCTCCAAATTAGCACTGGCTATGAATTTCAAAGTAAAGCACGATTTACACTTTAAGAAACATGTTTTTCACTGTTTAGTGGTTTCGTTTTCTTTTTTCCCATTCACTTGCAATAGCTTGATATATACGAAAGTATTTTGATTTCCCTTCTTAGAGAGAAAAAAAAAGTTGTCTGATCGATTTTTATCCGCTATATCAAGCAATCTACAAGCGGAAAACGGGAAAATTCTTTTCGCTTGTTTTTTTTCCAAGTCTAACTTTTTTTTACAACATTTAAAAGGGTCGATCATCGCAAGGTAACAGACGCATTCCAGACTCATTTTTGAAAAACTTCATATATGAGAGTAAGTATTCTCGAAGCTTATGCCGTCTATTAAAAAAAAAAAAACTTCCAATAACATTTTCGTCTTATTTTGTCCTTAGGAAACTATCCTCCAAGAAGCGCCCAACATTTAATTTACGCCCTGTATATGATATTATGTGCTCGTGTAAAGTCCACGATCTTACAAAATTACACTAAAAATTAGTGCATATACAATACAACCAAAAATGAAAAGGATAGAACGTTTTAGTTTTGTTTTAGGAAAATATCACGCGAATAACACCGAATTTATTTTTCATATTCCCTGCAGTATCCGGAATGGATAGGTCCGTTAAAGTTAAAATTTCAACATGTTTTTGGAATCGCTCTTTATAGCAATCACTACATATGATCGTGCTAAATAATTAAAAGGACAGCTGTTTTCAATGAGATACATCACAGCTTTTAAACACTGACTACTAAGTAATGTATTCATTCACTTTCTAGTGACTTATAAATGAAACTCTTAAAAAAAATTAAACAACTCTATGCATTGTGTTTTAGCAAAATGCCAAAAGGAGTTTGTCAGCTTTCGAGAAAGGACTTATTAACATTTTTGCATTCTCAAGGAAAATCTTAGCGAGAAATTGCAAATTTATAGGAAAATCAAAAATCTCAGTCCATAATTATGTTACGAAAGGTGAGACATAGACACAGCGGAAGAAAAGTTAAATTGACCATGAAGACCAAACGACAAATATGCAGAACAGATTCAAAACATATCCGCACCTGAAATCAAGCATGAATTAGCCCTAAACGTGTATAAACAGACAATACGGAATGTTTTGAATCAAAGTGGACATTTAAAATTTCAAGCCGTGAAGAAGAAACCTTCATTGATATCAACGCATAAAGCTGGAGTGGGGAAAGGATAAAATTGGATGGGATCTACAGTGGACAAAGGTAATCTTCACGAAAAAAAAGTGAAATTTGGATGGGCCTGATCGTGGTGCGAATTACTGGCATAATTTGAGAAAAAATTTATTGCAAGAGACAACAAGGAGGTGCAAGTGTGATGACGCCATTGGTCTTCACATCATCAAAAATTTTGCAAATCAAGATAAGATACTGCAAAATTACCTGTTGCCGTGCTGGGACAAATGTGGGGGAGCAAGTGGAATGCCCCCCATTTATGCAAGATAATGTTCCGATCCATAAAGCGAAAACTACTCTACAGTGGTTTGAACGCAATAAAATTCCACTTCTGGATTGACCAGCAAGGTCTCCCGATTTTAATCCTATTGAGAACCCGTGGGGAATCCTGGCCAGAGATGTTTACCAATTTGACACAGTCCAGGATTTGAAAAAACAAATTCAACTAAGCTAGGAGGTTTCTGCAGATGTTCTTTGTTCACTTGTTGGTTCTATGAAAAATCGTGTTCCTAAGATATTAATACACAAAGGGGGGGGGGGCTATTGATTATTAATACATCAAGTGTTTAGCTCATATTTTTTTTTGTCAAAAATTCTGATATTTTAAGCAGGTGATGCTTATTATATCAGCTCTTAAATTGTATGTGTACAAATGAATATATTTGACTACACAATTATAGTTATAACGGTTCAAACTACTGCGACTGACGATTTGTAGTCGCGACTTCAGTCGGGCATTCGAATCGGAGCTAAAAATCGGAGGATAAGAAAATCGGTTTCCATAGGCTCGACTCAGTCAGATGCGATTATCGCATGATCGCACTTAAAATCGGAGCTATGGGAACCAGCCTTAAGGTCTATTGCCAATTTGTTTTTAGATCCAACAACGTTTTTGTTAATGCGTTATTTTGTGCAGTGTAAAAAAAAAACACGATGTTCTTTTCATTTTTGTCGCACTGTATATAGATATACACTAAATAAATACAGGCATAATTGTTGTAAGCAGCAACTCTCGTCCCCTTAATAATTTGCATAATCGCTTTCATCTGACTATCTTCTTTATCACTCTTTTCCAATGGGAGAATAAATAAATGCAAATCAGAAAAAATACGTAATATAGTGATTTTATAGAATTGTCATCGTGAATACCAATATCAATATCATATCTAATATCACAAAATACTGCGGGAAAAAAAACGCTGCGGGAATCCGCTAAAATTATGCTTTTATCCCCGCAGCAGTTCTGCGGGAAAAACCTCTGCGCGCAAAAACTGCGTGAAAAACCACTACGTGTGACCGATAGCTATAGAGGAAAACCGCTAATTAAAAATGGACCCATTCAAACTTGCGGTCGATTACAGACGAAAAGATTTGTTCTTCGGCAATCCCGAAGCGTATGGAGCCTTCAGTCAAATTAAGGCGTTTCATTTTATTTCGCGGTTTTGCCCACAGAGATTCTGCGGAGAAAACCGCTCAAGTGGTCATAGCCTAAAGAATTAGAGAAGGAAACAGCGCGCAGTGCTTTCCAAACCTACCTACCCATACGTCACGTTTTTATAATAAAGCCCTATGTCAATTTTTTGAGCGGGTTTCTAAGTTTTAGAATATTAGCCAGCAGAGCGACCTTCCTTGGTAATTGTATGTGGACATGTTGATACTTTATGTGCCGCCGCAGTTGCAAGATATTGCGAGGCTGGTTTACCAACAAGATGGAGCCCAGCCCCAATAGTTCCTGGAGATTTGCCACCTTCTGAATGCACTGTTAAACGACAGTTTGAGGAGGCCTCATACCATGGCCTCCCGACTCCCCGGACCTGACCCGTCAGACTTCATTCTGTGGCCAAAGACCGACGATCGTGGACGATTTAAAGAGGAAAATCACCGCAGCCATTCAGAGGATCACGTTGGAGATGTTAGAAAACACGTGGGAAGTAATATGCACTTTGTGTTGCGCATGTTGGAGTTTAAGTAATGAATCTGAGAATATGTCTGTAAAATGTCAATGAAATTGAGCAATAAAAACCGGAGTTATAAGCAGGCAAAATACCGTCATACATTTGCAGACACCCTGTACATCTTTCATTGTAAAGTAGCAGAAGAATGGAATTACTAATTGGTTTTACCATGTCCGTCTGTATCCTTCATAGTTTCTACATTTTCTAACGTAAAAGGTTGAAATTCGGAATGTAGCTTACTGTGGGCATGTGCTACTTCACTTTTTAGTTTGGTTTCCATTGGACCACTGGGGCGTGGGAGTTAGAAGGAACCACCTGGTCTATATGCTTTATAAATGCGTAAAGGAGTGAAATTTGGTATACAAATTCCACTAGGGAAGGTTTACATTACTATGACGTTTGGGCCAAATTCTCCCAGGTGGGTCGGAGTTGTGGTTGTAGTGGTCACATGTTCTTTGGGATGATTAACGTTTTCAAAAGGTTTTAAAAGTTATGGCATGTCATATATATCATTCAATGTAGCGTTCTTTCAATTTTCTAAATTCTATGTCAGAGAAATCAATTATTTGAATAAAAACGGGCCTTCCGTTACTTTTCTTAAACCCTCCTCGGTAAGGGGGGGGGGTTAATTTCTTGTTATTAAGTAGCGGAAGAATGGGGGCTACTAATTGTCTTCACAATGTCCGTCTGTCTATCCGTCCGTCCCCTTCATAATTTCCGCATTTTTGAGGTAGAAGGTTCAAATTCGGAATGTAGCTTACTATGGGCATGTGCACCTTCACTATTTAGTTTGGTATTGATTGGCCCACTGGGGTCAGAGTTTCGGGGGCGGAAATTAGAGGGTACCAAAAGGTCGACGCGTATTAATGCATATAAAGGAGTGAAATTCAGTATGCAGATTCCTCTAGGCAAGATCAACATTACTTAAAAGTTTGGGCCAAATTGTCCCAATAGGGTCGGAGTTGTGGGGGTGGCAGTCACTTGGTCTTTAGGACTATAGCAACAAATGGCATGTGATATATCATTCGAACGGAAATGATGAGAAACGAAAGAAGATAGAACTCTTTTTCATTTTCTAAATACTACGTTCGAGAAAATCAATTTTTCGATTAAAAAATGTGTGTGGGGGGGGGGGGGGGGTTAAAAAGTGAAGATAAAAACTGGATAAAAGGGTAAAAATAGATGACCTCAGCGCTTCTGCTACTTTCCTATACCTTCCTAGGGAGGATTAATATCTTATATTACTAACTTGTACTGCAACAATTTGTCTGCTCCTCCCGGGGACCAAACTCGTCGGTCGTTTGGCCATACTGGTCCCGGGCAGATGCTGTTGTATTTACTTACCAAATAAACAAATAAAATAAACAAAATAAACAAAAAAAAAAATGTGTACTTGCATTTTGTCTTGTTTCATTTTTTCTGATCATGTTCATTTACAAATTTAACAGATGAATATTTGAAAGGCCCCAAAATTAAATTGCTCTTAAACAAAATTAAATTGGGCCAAAGCAAAATTCTTAAACCAATGCCACCATCACTTTGTGTTGATTGGTAATAGCACTCCTTCTGGTGCCAAGTCTGCTTTGTATATTCTATCATGGCGGCTAAAGCGTTCGGGAAAGTTCAGAAATCCACCGTCATTGTAAATAAAACAAGAAATTAAGCCTCCCGAGGAAGTTATAGGAAAGTAGCGGAAGCCCTGAGTTCATCTATTTTTTATTTCTTCATCTGCACTTTTTTACCCCCCCCATTTTTTTTAATCAAAAATTGATTTTCTCGAAACCTTGTATTTAGAAAACATAAAATAACCCTATCTTCTTTCCTTTCTCATCATTTTCGATCGAATGATATATTACACCCTATATGTTGCCATAAAGTTCTAAAGACCAAGTGATAGCCACCCCCACAACTCCGACCCTATTGGGACAATTTGGCCCAAACTTTTAAGTAATGTTGATCTTGCCTAGAGGAATCTGCATACTGAATTTCACTCCTTTATATGCATTAATACGCGTCGACCTTTTGGTCCCCTCTAATTTCCGCCCCCGAAACTACGACCCCAGTGGGCCAATCAAAACCACGCTAAATAGTGAAGATGCACTTGCCCATAGTAAGCTACATTCTGAATTTCAACCTTCTACCTCAAAAAATGCGGAATGTCGCTTAAAGAATGTTCAAATTCGGAATGTCGCTTACTATGGGCATGTGCACCTTCACTATTTAGTTTGGTTTTGATTGGCCCACTGGGGTCGGAGTTTCGGAAGCGGAAATTAGAGGGTACCAAAAGGTCGACGCGTATTAATGCATATAAAAGAGTGAAATTCAGTAAGCAGATTCCTTTAGGCAAAATCGACATTACTTTAAAGTTTGGGCCAAATTGTACCAATAGGGTCGGAGTTGTGGGGGTGGTAGTCACTTGGTCTTTAGAACTAATAGCAACATATGACATGTGATATATCATTCGAACGGAAATGATGAGAAACGAAAGAAGATAGAACTCTTTTTCATTTTCTAAATACTACGTTCGAGAAAATCAATTTTTCGATTAAAAAATGTGTGTGGGGGGGGGGGGGGGGTTAAAAAGTGAAGATAAAAACTGGATAAAAGG